>OZ007569.1:72212117-72277117 GCA_963931925.1 Onchidella celtica
AACGACAGGAGAAAGAGGCTCAACGACAGGAGAAAGAGGCTCAGCGACAGATGGAGGCCCGGGAGAAGGAGGCTGAACGACAGGCTCGGGAGAAGGAGGCTGAACGACAGGCTCAGTTGGAAAGGGAAAGGATGAACCATGAGCTGGAGATGGAGAGGATCCGCCAGCAACGTGGAGGCAACGACTCAGCGCAGAAGCTCGACGACCACGCCAGTTCCAAGAGACTCAAGCTATCTGCATTTCAGGACAAGAAGGACGATCTGGATATCTGGCTGCTGCGGTTTGAGAAGTTTGCCGAGACAGCTGAATGGCCCAGATCCACCTGGACAACATCACTGTCTGCCCTGCTGACCGGGAGAGCTTTGGAGTGCTTCTGCAGACTGCCGATCGACGAAGCCAAGGACTACGACAAGGTCAAGGAAGCTTTGCAGAAGAGGTACAACCTGTCAGAGGACGGATACAGACTCATGTTCAGACAAGGTAAGCCTGAAGATGGAGAAGATGTTGGAATGTTTTTGTCTAGGATCAAGACCTATTTAGAGAGGTGGATAAAGCTGTCGAAGACGGAGGAGACCTTCGAAGGAGTGAGAGACCTATTCGTCAGAGAGCAATTCATAGATGCTTGCCCACCAGACCTTGCAACCCATGTGAGGGAGAGGAAACTAAAGACGCTACAGGACATCGCAGACTCGGCGGAGGCATACCTGGTAGCGACGAACCGGACACTCAGCGGGAGTGCCAGACTGCAGAGCCGACCAGTGCGACGGAGACCCAACGGAGACAGAAGTCTACAGGTCTGTTATAGGTGCCAGGAGCCGGGATACAAATCGAGTGAGTGTCGTGCAAGAATAAAAGTCAAAGGTGGGTTGAAATATTACCTTTGTGGAAAGCGAGGCTACGTTCGGAAGATGTGTCCAGCCCAGAAGAATATGGGACGAGGCAAGCCGAACAAGGCGGCGGCGGCTGTAGTTATAGCGGCGGACGAGTCGTCAAGATAGGATGTGACGACGGCTGACAGCAGCATCAATGTTCAAGCGGTAATGAAGAACGGGAAGCTCCCGTTAGCAGTGCCTGTTACGTGCGGAGGATGCAGTGACGGAAGGACCGTGGAGAAACTGAAGTTACCAATGATGAAGGGCTTGATTGGAGATCGAGCGGTAGACGTCCTGAGAGATACCGGCTGTGAAGGTGTATTGGTGCGCCGATCACTGGTGGACGACGGACAGCTCACCGGTGGGAAGAAACTCATCGCGAGGATCGACAACTCCTTGCTAGCGGCGGAGGGAGCCATTATCGACGTGAAGACGCCTTACCTGACGGGCAGAGTGACGGCACTGTGTCTCCCGGAGACCATCTGCGACCTAGTAGTCGGGGATGTGGACGGAGAGAAGGACCCGTACGACCCTGATACTGAGGTGATGGTAGGAGCGGTGACCACGAGGGCCCAGGAGAAGAGGAACGGCCAGTCTACGTCGCTGAGGGTGCCGAGGGCAGAACGGCACGCGGGAGTGGATAGAGATGAACTTTTCCGACTACAGGAAGAAGACGAAGACATTAAGAAGTTAGAGCAGAAGAAGATCCCAACTAATAGAGGCAATAAGTCTGTTCATTTTGAGAAACATGGAGGAGTATTGCATCGGATCTACAACGACCTGAGACAGGCGACGATTATAAGGCAAGTGGTACTACTCGAGAAACTGAGAGAGTATGTACTGAGTATTGCCCACGACTCGATCGTCGGAGGACACCTCGGCGTGAAGAAAACCAAAGACAGAGTTATGAGCAATTTTTACTGGCCTGGAATTGAAGGTGACGTCGCGAGATACTGCCGCTCATGCGACATCTGTCAGAGGACAATGAACAAAGGAGCGACCCCAAAGGTGCACCTGCAGAGTATGCCAGTAGTGGACGTACCGTTCAGGCGAGTGGCCGTGGACTTAGTAGGACCTATTGACCCCCCCAAGTGAAGGCGGACATCGGTATATCCTGGTGTACATAGACTACGCTACTCGTTACCCCGAAGCCACACCCTTGAAGAAGATCGACGCAGAAACGGTAGCAGAAGCTTTAGTGAACATTTACAGCCGTTTGCGTGTGCCCGAAGAGATCTTGTCGGACCAAGGGACCCAGTTTATGTCAGATGTCATGAAGGAAACGAACAGACTACTGGGAATTCGACAGTCGACCACTACAGTCTACGACCCTATGTGCAACGGGTTGGTGGTGGGATTCAACGGCACGCTGAAGAAAACATTGAGACGAATGTGCGCAGAGCAACCCAAGCAGTGGCACAGATACGTCAACCCGCTGCTCTTCGCATATCGTGAAGTTCCCCAAGAGTCGAACAAGTTTGCCCCATTCGAGTTCCTGTGTGGGAGAACGGTGAGAGGACCTACGCACATCTTACGACAACTATGGACCAAGGACGTAGAGGAGCCGGAGACGAAGACCAGTTACCAGTACGTCATGGAACTACGTGAGAGGCTGGAGGACACATGGAAGCTAGCGACTGAAGAACTCTCCAAGGCTCAAGGTAGACAGAAGACCTACTACGACCGGAAGGCGAGAGAGAGGAAGTTCCGTCCCGGAGATGAAGTGTGTTGGTGTTACTGCCGACGAACACTAACAAGCTCCTAGTCCAATGAAAGGGACCATATATGGTAGTCTCAGTGGTCGGCGTCAACGACTATAGAGTCAAGATGGGTGCAAAAGAAAAGACCTTGCACGCCAACCTCCTCAAGCTATACATTCCAAGGACGTCAAAAGCAGCAGCAGTGGGAATGGAACCGACACTTGTTGTGACCGAGATGTGTGGGATGGACAACAGTAGGAGAGATACCAAGCCTGGACATGTCAACGCCATAAGGAACGACGGCGGTGATGGTGCTGAGACTGTACTGGCAGAAGACGACCTGATGGACGACAGTCAACCTGTAGAGTTAGCTGGCATGACAGTCATCGAGGACTGCGACCTGGAAGGCGACAACGGTGGAATCTCGGAGGACCTTGCCGACCTCGGGAGCTGGGACCAGGAGGAAGACTGCCGAGATGTCCAGTATGGAACGCAATTGACGCCGGAACAACGTCAACAACTCGGCGATGTGGTGAAGGATTACCAACACGTCTTCACCAATCTCCCTGGGTGCTGCCAGTTGGGTGAACATAGCATCGACCTGACGACAGAACTACCAGTTCGTCAACGACCATACCCGGTGCCCTACGCTATGCGCGATTCCTTGAAGGAGGAGCTTAGCACCATGGAAAGGTTGGGCATCATTGGAAGGAGCTCATCAGCTTATGCTTCACCGGTTGTTGTCGTCAAGAAGAAGGACGGATCCAACCGAGTCTGCATCGACTACAGGAGGTTAAACAAGATCACAGTATTCGACCCTCATCCGACAACAGCGCCATCGGAAGTGTTTCAGAGTCTGTCGAGAGGAAAAATATTCTCTCGGATTGACCTGAGCAAGGGATACTGGCAAGTGAAAGTCCGAGAGCAGGACATTCCCAAGACGGCGTTCGTCACCATGGGCGAACACTGTGAATTCACCCGGATGCCTTTTAGGATGATGAACTCAGGAGCCACGCTGAACAGGATCGTAAAGCCATTGATCCATGGAATGAACGATGTGACAGCATATGTGGACGACCTGCTGATCCATACAGAGACATTCGACGAGCATGTGAAGGCTCTCAAGGATCTACTGCAGAGGATGGGCCAAGCTGGATTAACTGCAAGACCATCCAAGTGCCTGATTGGAACGTCTGAAGTCGACTTTGTTGGACACTCAGTGGGAGAAGGTATGACTGGCCTCTTAGAAGAGAATGTATGTAAGGTGCGAGACGCACCCAGACCCACCACTAAGAAGGAAGTGAAAGCATTCTTAGGATTAGTGGGATATTACCATGAATTTGTTCCTAACTTTGCAGCGATTGCAGCACCATTGTCTGATTTACTTAGAAAGGGTCAGCCTAATGTAGTTCAGTGGGAAGAAGTGCAGGAGAAAGTGTACAATTCTTTGAAGAATGCCATTATCTCCAAACCCGTGTTACGTCTGCCAGATTTTTCCAAAGAGTTTGTCTTAGCAACTGATGCATTAGATCGCGGATTAAGCGCTACACTTCTGCAGGAACACGAGGGAAAGTTGTACTCTGTGGCATATGCTAGTCGTAAGCTATTGCCTCGTGAGACAAAATATTCGGTCTCAGAGCGTGAATGTCTAGCTATTGTTTGGGCTATAAAAAAGTTTACTTTGTATTTGTATGGAAAGGAGTTTGTGCTCCAAACTGACCATCGGTCATTAGAGTTTTTGAACTCTGCCAAATTTGATGGTCCAAAGTTATTACGATGGAGTTTATTTTTACAGTCTTATCGATTCAGGATTCACTACGTAAAAGGCAGAGAAAATGTCTGTGCCGATTTCCTGAGCAGGGTATTTTAAAGTAGTACACTATCAGTGAAATGCATTGTAACCCATACTTTTGCCTACTAGATGAATTTCTAGGACGGCAGTATTGTACTGTAATTGGGGACATAATTCATCTGTGACTGAATATTGAAGTGATGGCTGACAGAGAGTCATGATGTATTAGTCACATTTTGATTTTATGCTATGTCATATTATTTGTTACCTATGGAACTTGATATGTAATTTTTGAAAATGTAACCCAATGGAAACTGCGAGCAAGCAGTGTTTGTATTATGTTGCAATGAAGTAATTTACTAGAGGTCCAAGCTTAAACGGTGGTTATATTGCATTGTTGTAACTTGTTTTGGCTTAATATGATGAAACTAGACCCTGATCAGTGGTCGATATGTATTGGTATTTTGCCATTGTATCCATGAGTTATGCATTTTGTGGGATAACCATATTGTGTAGAACGAATTATGTGCTATGGTTCGTGCACGAAGCATTATGTAAACGATGGGCCATCGTTTCATCATGTATGATTTGTAATAATATCATTGACCATCGTTCCACTACAATGTTGGTATAGCATTAGTTTGTAATAATACTGTTGACTATTGTATTATCACAATAATGGTATGGTATTACTTTTGTAGTACTTCTGCTGTGGTATTTTGTATTAGTTATTGTATTAGTAATGCAAAGGATAATGCATTGTATTGCATTTGTGATGACATTTGGGAAGGCACTGAAATTGTTATTAATTGTAATAGGATTAGCAACTACCTTTGTGAGATTGGGAGTACTGTAAGATTGTTATTTCACGATATTGCAGACGCTGTATGATGTTTTTGGAGTTGTAAAATATTAAACTTAAACTGGGGAGTTGTGTAGCATCTGCAAGCTACCCCTTGCCCTCCCCCGTTTTTCTTGTTATACTGGTGACTGAGCATGTGTTCACCTCTTTTTTTCTTTAATTGTTGACGTTCGCCAGAGTGAACTCCGTGACCTTACCCTCCCTTCCTAGTGAGTAGTTGTTGGGTGATCGTAAATATTAGTATGTTCCTGAACGTTCGATAACGTTGTGGATATAGAAGTTTACGCCAGATTTGGCCTTGAGTGATGTAACCTGGTGACGCATTGATACGTGATTGGTTAGTTTGTGTGTTCGGGCGAGTGCAGAGGTTACGTTTATCTCGGGAACTTTCTGTAGAAATGTCAATATATATGGACCCATGTGAGTGGTTGGTTGGTGAGTAAGTGAGTTTTCCTTCTCGTGTGGCGTAGAATATTTAGTTGTTCGCTTGTGCCTTCCTAGTATTTTATTGTTCAGTATTCAGTTATTAAACTTTAGTAATATTTCATCGATCGTCGGATCTCGTGTTTATTTTTTTTACAGCTGTAATAGTTTCGTTTTCTAAAGGGTCGTAGTTAGAACAACTAACTCCCCCCTACTGTAACGTGCTAGAACAACCTCAGATGTTACACCCTCACATGGAACCCTTAATGGAAAAGGAAAAGAGGCCGGCCGAAAAACACCTGGCGCCGGGATCTGGAGGCAGACACAAAGAAGATGGGTCGCACCTGGGGACAACTGGAACGACTGGCCCAGGAACTGGATGCCTAGAGAGCTCTTGTTGGAGGCCTATGTCCCAGGAGGGATCACAGGCGGAAGTGAAGACTGTATACTGTACAGTCTTGCTGCAGAATTGATACAGGCACCCTCATTTCTCGGCTGAGAAATCGCACCAAATTGAAAGCGTGTCAAGTAAGTCTCCCGGGTCGTGATGGTTTTATCAAAGGGGCCGCGAAAAAGAGTCCCTTTATTTTTTTAATTACCCGAAATTTGAATATACACAATAATTCGACAACAAAGCGACTGGCTAGATTAACTGACAGGTAAGTAAATGAATTTATAATTTTTCGAACTTGATTCAGGCTGTAACGTTGAGAAAAAAAAAAAAGGTTGAGAACTTCACCACAGTGAAACACACTCCTCCCTCCTCTTTTTTTTTACATAATAAGATGAGTACCTCTTTTGTGCTAATAGATGGTTTCGAAGTTGTTTAACGATGCTAAAAGTCCGTTTTTTAGTGCTTTAGTTTGTGTTTGTTTATCAGTTTTTCCCATCGGTTCTAATAAGCCTTGTATTGTAATAAACTACATTAATAAACAAATGATCAAATATCGTTTAATGTATAGTATTCGAGTATGGCTGTTCAGAATTCTTTTTCTAATATTGCATGCATTGTATTATTTTTTATAACATGCTTTCTTGTGTATTATATCCAAAAGAAAGAATATACACGTTTAAATTTACAAAGATCGCCAATGTTGGCAACTAAGCTTGTCAATAGGTTAGGACGCATTTCAAGCATTTAAAAAGCAAAAAAACAACTTGCTTTTCTTTTCTCAGAAAGGTCGTCTTGCGGATGTGGAGTACGGATGCATAAACTTCTATGCTTATTGTTTCATGGGAGGATGATTTTATAAACCCAGATTTGCCTAATTATTTTGAGACATTTCATGCAAGACTTGTCTTTCCCCAGCGCATTCAAAGTTATATAATGTATGTTTCTATGTGTGTGCATGTGTACATTCAATTATGCGTCCATATCATATGTGTGTATATGTGTGCGCTCGTTTGTGTGTGTTCCATTCATTTTAAATGCATAAATACCATTGTCTCTTCGATATTTTGGACAAGTAAAAACAGATAGCTCGGGGCCTTTTTTTTTTATTTCTCAAATAATCTTTCCCCACCTGCAATTAAAAGGCACTCTTGGCACACAGATATTTTCCCCTTTGAATGTATTCATAGACAGAAAATTTTATTCATGATAACAAGTGATAGCACGGAGCAGCTAAAGCTACGAAGTGATCGCTACACTTCCATGAACCTGAAAACGTAACAAGTCAGAACGAAATGATACCATTATCTAAGTAACCTACATTGCATTGTTAGGTGGTTTAATATTAATTTAATAATTACTTTAAGATAGCTGTTACAGATCTTAAAACAGCTATTCCTTTATTCGTTGTATTATATAAAACAATCAGCAGCAGCTGCAGTATCTTGTTACAGCGTGATTAAAAAGAATAGAAATGAAAATTTAGGAACACGCATTTCATTCTAATTTCTCACACACTCAACCCGTTTATTTTCAGTGCATCAAAGATTCTCAGAAGAGTCGCTTAAATTGAATGACTGTGACAGCGGACGCAATAATTTGATTATCGTGACTGGAATAGTGACAGATACACGCATTTTACAAATAATTATTTTCTCTTTTTAAATATCTCCGAGGCAGTAGAGATGGGCTGGGTAAAATTAAGTGAAGAATGGGGTTGGGATGGTAGACTGACCTTTTGATTAGCTCAAAGAGTGCAAAAGATACTGGCTAAATGCTGTAATACTTCCATAACTCCTTGAATCTTGATGCCGTGGTAGAACATTATATTCAAAGGAACAATAATTATAAGACTCTCTCTCTCTCTCTCTCTCTCTCTCTCTCTCTCTCTCTCTCTCTCTCTTTCTCTATCTCTCTCTCTCTCTCTCTCTCTCTCTGAATACAGACATAGATCGTGGAATACCTAGATCTAGATGATCCACTCCCCGAAAATAGCGTCCTTGCTCGCCCGCGGCGCACCCTACGCAAATGCGAGGACAGTCAGGCACTGCTGTGTTAATAATGGCGACTTCTGATACAGAGAGGCGCTCAAAAAGTCAACACTGTGGAGCTATCGGATGCACTAATTCAAGACAGCTTCGTCCGAATCTTTCCTTCTTTAGATTTCCTAAAGATCGTGACCGGTAAGTAACAATAACATTTATTTCGTTGATCTAAGGATAATTACTTGCTATTACTTGCTAAATCTAGTCTAGTCAAGATCTCTACTTGCGAACAGCATTTAGGTCCCATTCATGCCTTTAATGGCCTTGACATAATGTGTCAGCCTGTAACCGAGATCTAGACAAGATGATTGTTTGATCACCAGTTTATTCCTGAACATTCGCGTACATTACAGCTTAAAACTCAGCAACCAATCCTTCACTAGAGTTGGAATAAAGAGGCACAGAAAAACCTGGAACTCACTGCTAAAGTTACGCCTCATGTGTTTCATAAGCAATGTTTGAACTGTCATTTTTAAGGTTGTTTAATTAGGTCTAATGTTTTATAGTGTACTTGCCCTTCGTAATAATTTGTCTTTTGCCCATCTTCTTTTTGCCAATTAAGCAAGTTCAAGAGTTGATTCTTCTTCTTTCGATACCAGTCTTTGTCCTTAGTGCATGCTTTTTTCTTCTTCGTCTGGATTTTTTCCCATCTTTCATTGTTCTTAATATTTTTATTTTGGCGCTTTCATTCGATTTTTACTGTCCTGTTTGCTCATATGCCTTACATGCTTGATCACGAAATATTTAAACAACCCCTGCACTCAGTTTCGTAACCTCACGCCCTTATAACAAGTCACTAATTTATTGTCAGTGTTCTAGATCTGTAAAATCAGTGCGTTAATTATTGATATTATCGCACATACAGACAGCTTCAATGTTACGTATGTGAGAGAGAGAGAGAAAGAGAGAGAAAGAGAGAGAGAGAGAGAGAGAGAGAGAGAAGGAGAGAGAGGATGTAGAAGACAAGAAAATGATAGTGCGCTGATCGCTAACATAAGCCTTGGTTAGAGTACGCATTGGGTCTCGGGCAAAGAGGGTTATAGTAACAAGAGCTAGCGCTCGGCAGAAAATGCGACTATGCAGCGTCGCGACCTACTTCGGAGGAGGCGCGGTAAACAAAAGGTATCATGAAGCGCGCAGTATTCCATCACCTTGCAATTTACTGTACAACTTGGGGGTAAAGGTCTTGCATTTAACCATTCTTTCACCAACCCTTGCCCACATTTTGGAAAATGGAGGCGAAAAAAATTGTTAATCCTCACTGTCAATGGTGTTCTGCGGTAAATTGTAATAACAGTAGGAATAATAGACTAGACTTGTCATTTTCATCCATCGTTTCCCCCCCAAAAAAACCCGATCTGTAGGTATTTCTGTTTTCAGCATGTTCGAAACTGATTTTGTGATTCTGGTCATGAACTTCATATTTACTACTAGCATTGTGTATGCCCACAAAACAACAAAACCATGCGCCGTGCAGTGGCTTTTACATTGTAAGCCTTGCATTATCTCCATATTTAGGGTCAGCACGGAAACAAGAATATATCATAACCTGGCGTATATTTTTTGTACATTGAAAGATTAGGCAGCTCAGGTCATACTTGGGGCACTGCAGACTTAACAAACCTCTTCGATAAAACAGTGCTTTCACCAAAAAGAAACTCTTTTTTTATCAAGACATTAAAGTAAACTATGCCTGCAAAAAGCTTATACATGTAAATGTCCAGAATAGCGGCATGAAAATCTATGAATTGATGCTTTCTTGGGTTCGAGAAGTTATGTAGGCCTGCGTCAATAATACATACTAGTAAAAAACAAAACTCACCACTCCAGACCGAAAGGAATCAGCACAAAGACATTGATGTCGAGACACTTTGGGTCATCCACATAAAATCGGCGATCAATAGATAGATAGGATAGTATTACAGTAGTACACAGTGCACAATAGTGCGCACCGAGAATTTTTCTTGGGCTCATGTTTTCGTAAAAAATGAAGGATCGGAGGGCGTCAATTAGCGCCATTAATTTTTAAGCAAAATCAAACTCAAAAAAATACTTCCCCACCTTTTCAAGACTCCAAATTTAAAAAGAACCTTTTGCGGGTCGAAGGGCAGGCACATGTAAAATTTCACGCAAATCCGAGCTGTGTGAGCCGCAGTAGGTCTTATAAAAAATCAGGTGGGTGATTTTTATATTATTATTACATTTTCCTTTCTTTGACTATTTTGAGCATTAGCTCTAGTTCGACCCTCGAGGCGTGAGAGGCCTAGATCTGGCCTTTGGGCAAAGTTTTCTTGGCATGACTGACACTCCAAGATCTATAATAAAAATATTTCCTTCCGAGCTGGAACCACACTCTAAATATTTATACACAGTTTTCTTGGTTTGAATGAACGGCACTCACCTCACCTATATAACACTACACTCGGTATCAAAGTTTTCTTGGCGTGGCTGGATCGTGAACTCTAGTTTACATTTCCGGTAAGAGGCGGAAATGACGAAATTGACGGAAGTACATTATCACGTCGTATTCGCAATCATGAATTGATAACTGATAATTATAAATGAATTTCTGGGAAAAGTAAAGAGTTTCGGGGAAAAATGAGCTCGACACGTACAGGCTTAATAAATTTTACATGCATGTGCCAAGTTTCATTTCCCTACGTTGCGTAGTAAAAAAGTCTTTGCGGGAACAAAGGTGGGCCCAAGCTCCATTATTATATGATTAAAAAGGGAAGATACAAACTGTTGTCAATATGACTAAACTGTATGAATTTTCATTTCCTTTAAGATCTCGTGTCTAATCAAGCTCCAACACAGCTGTAAGATCCCGATTGAGGACGGACGTGTCAGAGTCCCTCAGACCATTAATGACTGTCCAGCCTGCAAGCATAGAGAGCATAGTATCCATGCAAGAAGACAATGTTCTGGTTTACATTGCCGGGTACATTGCAAACAAGCTTTCCCCGTTGTTGTGTGGGAAATGTGGGAGCATGCTGCAGGGATGTGCGGACGATGCCAGCACACATCACACATTTTTAATAGCCAGGGGCTACCCCGAATGCTCCAAAGGAGGCCTCCAAGCTCCATCCCCGTTGCTTTTCAACATCTGCAAGGAAAATGGAGTGGATCTTCCGGCATCATACTCAGCAAGGACTGCATTCTGTGGGCATCTGCAGCTCAATCATAAGGCAAATGCATGAGACGCTACTGTTGGCACCTTCAGAAAAAGTAGAGTGCGTCTTTAAAAAATGTGACACTCTATTTAATGTCATCAGCCTATTTGTAAACATTCGTCTACATTTCTTGGTGAAGTGCAAAAACGAAGAATTAGCATTGTCATCCAGGGAAAAAGCCAAAGAAGAGGGTTCGAGGAAGGCTGGTGCATTCCCTCATGTTTAGAAGTTCTCCACTGCACATTAATAATGTCAATGGTCTAATTTAGATCTACAGGGTCTCCATAAAGTCTGGGTACAAAAACACATACTTCCTAAAACAAAACAATTTTATTCAATTGGGATGTTGATGAATAATATTTTCAACATGATTTCCATCATTTCCAATGCATAACTTGATGCGCTTTGCAAAATTCAGGTGAACTCGGTGGAACAGGTCTGCATTGCCGTCGATTTCAGCACACTGACTGGTAATGCGTTCTCTCAAGTAATTTAAATCTGTAATCTTCATCGAGTACGCTTTCTGTTTTAGCATACCCCGGAAAAAGTATATGGCAGAAAGGTCTGGTGAACGAGGGGACCACTCCACATGACCTCTTCTTCCAATTCAGTGAGGAAAAGTGTCATTCAGCCAGTCTCTAACAGCTGTAGCAAAATGATAGTGAAATCCCCCATGTACCACAATGTATGTATGGGTGGGATCTAATAGCCGGTTTCATGAAAAGTGCCCAAGGCAAATTTTGCACTTATTTAATATGGCGAAACCGGGTCTACGGGTACTTGACACATGAGTAGGTGTCCAAACACGGTGCCTTTATAAAACCCATCGACCTGCAGATAAGATAAAATATATTACTATAAATGTTATCCCTATTCCCTGCCACCGTAACTGTTGAATTTTCCCGAAGCCTTCACAAGATTGAGGCCAAGGTTGTATACCCTTTATTTGAATACAGATAACCTTTTATTACAGCGTTGGCAAACATCCTGTTTTGTTTTTATTCTTTCAGAGACGTTCTCTCTCTCTCTCTCTCTCTCTCTCTCTCTCTCTCTCTCTCTCTCTCTCTCTCTTTCTCTCTCTCTCTCTCTCTCTCTCTCTCTCTCTCTCGCTCCTCTCTCTCTCTCTCTCTTCTTTCTCTCTGTAGAATATTAAAATCAAGGTGTGAAATTCCTCTTTTTCTTAGGAATAATTATTTTTCCTGCACCTGTTTACATTCACATCAAGGACTACTTGATTCACATTCAAATAGTTTTATGCAGCACAGGAATTATGGCGATGTGTGAAGCTTCTCAAATTTCCTTTCTTTTTTTGGGGGGGGGGCTCAGATTGAAATGCGAATTTTAATGCCTTCATTCAGTGCATGACTCAGAAATTAGATATTGCTATTAAGTTTGCTCAGATTATTATAAAGTGTTGTTTTTTTTTCTGCAAGTCTAGCAATTGAAAAATTAGATAAGATTAAATAGTCTAGCAATAAAAAGTAGATAAGATTAAATAAAATACAGAAATAAGAATATTCCTAGGTAAGAGAGAGATCAAACCCAGTGGGCTTCTGCCATGTATTTTAGTAGTGTCCTGTACTGAATACTTTGTAGCCGGCTGTTCTCGAACCCTTTAGGTTTCTTCATTATCAGCTGACGGTTTTGTAATTCAGTTACATCCGCTGGTATATAATCAGTTTTCCATGTACATGTGCTTCCAGCAACTAAAAATACTGAATGAATAAGACAAAATATTAATGAATTATAGATTAAATAAAAGATCTGTTAAGAAATACCGAAAGTATAGATAATAAATAATAGTGTACTGAATACTTTGTTGTCGGCTGTTCTCGAACCCTTTAGGTTTTTTCATTACCAGCTGACGAGTTTGTAATTCAGGAAAAGGGAAAATAGTCCTAGTCTCAACAAATCCTAAACTCTAACTCTGAACATTCAGAGAAATTAACTGTTTAAACAAAATCGAACATGATGAAATAACAAAAAAACAATAACGATAATAACTGTCCTTTTCAAAAACTGGTCAAGAGGGAAAAATTGCGGTGTATGAATTACTGGTAAAGATGCAATGACACAGAGACATCAAACAAGGTGTTTATGTTGTCTAAGCTATCAGTATCGTAATGACAATAGGAACACCTGTATTTAATCTAACTTTACTTCATGCACTTTGGAATGTTGGTTTCGCATTTTTCACCTTTCGTCATTGCCCTTTTTTTTTTTTGCTTTTATTTCACTTTCATCCGCCATCTACGCTATCTCTATTAACTCTCTGCAAGACACAACTTTTTAATATGCCATAGACGATGATCACTTTCTCGATACTGGTGGCTGATTATGCGGTCATATCAAATGACATCAGTCTAATGAAACCCAAGTTGAGTTATGGGTACCAAAACCTCTCATGGCACACCAACAATCAAAAACAACTTGTCTGTACAAAATAGCTATTCCATTAAATGCTCCCTATTCTGCCATTCTATTTCGAAGATGTGGAAAACGTTATTCATGGTTCCATATTTCATCTTACTTATACATAATTTGGCTATTAGTATAATGTGATTTATAATATTTATCCTCTTACTTGTACATTCGTTATGGTCTTCTTTAACTATCCCAAAGAGTGCTGTCACTTCGTCCCTGTCTAATTTATAGCCTGTTTTCATGAAGATGATCTGGCCAATATGATACAAAAATTATCTGACTTTCTTACAATGATAGAAGAAATGTTCTATATAGTCTCTTTCGTTACAATATGCCCAGTTTTCCGATGATTTTATTCCTATTCGTGTAAGTAGTATGTTGGTGGGATAGATATTATGTATTAATTTGAAGTGAAGAAGCCTAAGTCTACTTTCACGAGATGCATTCTTTGCTATCATAAAATATTTTGTTATATCTATATCCATCTTTCTTTTCCAAAAGCTCACTCCACAAATAGTGCCATCTCTCGTGTTTAAAAACGAATTTCGTATCTGCTTATTAGTTTTGGCAAAGAAAGATTCTACATGCTCAGGCAGCTTACGGGATCTCACTATTGCTTCCTTAATCATGTCCTTTGTGACTCTGTTTAATAATTTCCTCTGGTTTTCCGTAAAGGCATTTGCCATTGCATTATATTCAAACAGTAGTCCTGGATAATTTCCTGTCTTTTCCTGTATTATCTCCTTTCTAATTACCCCTTCCTCATTCCATATGTCATGTACATATCTAATATTTGCTTCAATCCGTTTTGGGAAAAAAAGGAGTTTTCTTTTGTATTGAAACAATGTATTATTAAATAAAGGTTGATTTAATAAATCTTGTTGTGAGAGGTTATCCATATCGTATTCTACTACTTTTGTATCCTTGGCCTCTATCCAGGTACTAGCTACAGTTCTCCAGAATAAAGATGTGATATTATTTATTTTTACCTTATGTTTGATGCTTAAATTACCTTCTACGAAGTATTTGCTGTCACAAATCCCAGACTGGGAGATGTAATAAGTTATGACAGGACAACAATCACGAACGAACAAGTTTAACACTTAACAGAACAACCCATCAGACTCACACATTTATTATACATAAATTATACAGATAATAGCGCAATTACATACATTATATTATGGAACTTCACTGCCGTACAACGGCCTTACTCTCACATGCACTCTTCCTCGGATCCACGATCCGGTAGTTACTTCTTAAAGGCACTCCGGCCTCAGCCTCTCCCCTCAGGGTCTTAAAAGTACATTAATGATTCACTGGCACCGCCGTCTCTCTATTCACCTCCTATTGTCATACAACTTATCAGTTCACTTGCCCATCAACATGGCAATACTATAGTATCTCATTCACTCTCATATCTACGTCCCTGTCCGTGGCCTGACTGCCACGACTTTATGTGCCTCTACTGTCCTGCACCGACAGTCTCACTTCTGGCCTATGTATGGCCTCCGGCCCTATGCTGGCCTATCACTTGTGCTCATCGAGGTGGCTCTTCGGCCCCGTCCCCGACACCTACAAGAATAACATTACATTGGTATAACACCCTTCCATTTCTATTCACTCCACCTCTCCTTACAACTCATGAAGCGTACACATAATAGTTCACCTTTCACTCACCACACATCTTACGGTAACACATCTCCATCGGAGTTCACAATACTCACTCGTGCTACAAATCCATGAACTCACTTTCATCTATCGCTCATGGCGCACATTGCTATATCCAATATCAAGGACTTCCACATTCCTCACATATACTTATTTACATCATGGTAATAGACGAATATCATATAATACACCAATCATAATAATCAATCAACGTCCTACCTACCAGTTATCACTGGAACAACCCTCATCCGTCTCCCGACTGCTTTCACTTATGTCTGCCCGCTGGGCTCTTCCTAACGTCCGTTCCGTAGGACCCTCTAACTTGCAGTGCTAGTAATGCAGCGCTTTCGTCTCATTCAGACCCCCCACTCATGACATGCACGACTTTTTCACTTGTCTCTGTGCGTTAATTTTGCTCTCCTCCTTTCCCCCCCGTAATTATTAACTATCGCTCACTCCACTCGTGACATTTGCTCCCTCCCAATTGTGAGAAAAAGTGTTCAGAAGTATTTACACGGCCTTCATTCGTTGTATTACTTTTCGATGTCACCCCTTTCATCCACTTCATTAGAAACACTTTCTGCTGATCCTTTAAACTAATCATACCTAAACCTCCTTTAGAGAATTCTTTGCAAATTACAGTTCTTTTTACCTTCTCAAATGCTTTCTTATTTGAATATTTTTTCTGCCAAATGAATTTAAATATCTTAGTATCAATTTCTTGCAATATATTTTGCGGTAAACTCAGGGACTGTATTATATAGCTCAACTGTGACAATAGAAGGCTCTTTACCACAGTTATTTTACCATAACATGATAAATTACGTCTTTTCCATCTTTGAATGATTTCTTCAATTTTTCTTATCCTTTCATTCCAATTCTCTTCTACGCATGATATTTCTTGATCAGCATTAAAATAAATGCCCAGTATTTTCATATTATCTCCTTTCTTAAGCCACGATATTCCCACATCACAGGTTCCCACAATCCTATCACCTATTTCCATCCCCTTGCATTTGTTTTGATTTAATTTCAACCCTGAGAATTCCCCGAATGTTTCGATGTCTCTAAGAGCTTCTCTCAAATCATTAGTGTGGTTTAACATCAATGTTTAATTTATTATCCAGGGTATTTTTTAATTGTATGCATTTTATATGCGAATTATATCTTACCTTAATGGCCATAATTTCTGCCACTAAAATAAAAAGTAGAAGGCTGACACAACAGCCTTGCCTCACCCCGTGTTCCGTTTTAAACCAGTTTGAGACCCAGCCTCCATTTTTTACACAGCTTTCAGTATTTCGTATCAATGTTTTAATATATTGAATAAAGTTATTGCCAAAATTGAAATCTTCAAGTGCATATATGATTGCTTTTTTATCAATACTATTGAACGCCTTTTGGAAATCTAGCGAGACTAAGATACCTGCCCCACCTTCCTCCTTCCTTAATAAGGTCATACAATCATCTATAGTACGAATCAAATTTGAGATCGATCTGCCTTTGATAAAACCCACCTGATTATTATGTATAAGTTTCTCCATAACCCTTTGAAGTTTCAGCGCTAACCATTTAGAGAAAATTTTATAATCTGTATTAGTAAGGCTCACTGGTCTCCAATTATTTATATTATTTCTCTCTAAGTTGTTTCCCTTATGCAGTAGTGTAATTACGCCCCTTTTTTGCGTTGTTGTAAGCTCTCCCTTTATCACTGAGTCGGACAGACTTTCCCACAACAATGTCTTCAGTCGTCCCCAGAAACACTTATAGAAGGGAGTCGTCAGTCCATCACTCCCAGGTGCTGACTCATTATTAAGTTTAGATAGTGCGTATCCAAGTTCTTCTACTGTAATCTTATCTTCCATTATTTCTTTTTCGCTTTCATCTAATACTGGGTATTCGATATTTTCTAAATAGCTATTCAATAATGACTTTACATCGGTTTCTGCACTCTCTTTCTTATACAAGTTTTCAAAAAACTGTCGAATCTGATTCAATATTTCTAATGGCTTTCTGAAGGCGTTATCATTCACCCTTAGTTCATAAATAGTGTTTGCAGTCCCCTTTCTCTTTTCTAATGATAGGAAGTATTTTGTGTTCTTTTCGCCCTCCTCTATCCACTTAACTCTCGATCTTATCTGAGCCCCCCCCCCCCCTTGCTTTGTATAAAAGAAATACATCTAAGTTCTGTTTTAAGATTGTCATTTCTTTTTGTAGGTTTTCATTACTCGGTTCTGCGAGTAACTGCTTATTTACCCTTTCAATATCTAGTTCTAAATCTCGTTCTTTATTTTTCCTGAGCTGTGTCTTTGTTTTCGAATATTGTATGCAGAAAGATTTCATTTCAGTTTTTAAAAGTTCCCATTTAATAGTCGGTTCAAGCTCTAAGTTGTCCCGAATAAAAATGTCAATGAGCATATTCATTTCCAGAATGAAATTATCATCTTCCAGCAGTGAGTTGTTAAATTTCCAGATTGATGGTCCTTTTTTAAATGAAGCAGTACATATTTTTGCTATGACCCCTTTGTGGTCGCTGAGTGTAACAATTTCACAATAAGCATTTTCGATGTGGGCTAATAGGTTGTTATCACAAAATATGTAATCTTACCTTCTAGCTATAAAAGGTGTTTTTCTGGCCCAAGTGTAATCCTTTTCGGTCCCATGGTAGCAACGCCACGCGTCGAACAAGTCTAGCATGTCAGTCATTTTTTGTAGCTCGAGAATTTCTTTTCGATCATGTGGCTCTCCAGCTACAATATCTAGGTTATTATCCCGAAGGATATTAAAATCTCCACATATTATCTTATTATTATATAAAGACAGTGTTTGGGTCAGCTGAGATATAAACGATGCTTTTTCTGCTTTCATTACTGGGCCGTATATGTTGAAGATGGAAAATTCTGATCCCCGTATTTTAATATTGATACCTAAAACCCGCGCGGATGAATACTGTCATGATTCGGATGTTATTAAAACTCACGCAGAGAGTGAGTTGTTTTTTTACCAGGGCCATGAGAAATTGGCTGGTGGCCTTGAACGGTCCTCGCCAATTATAGTTGGTGAGTAAATAAATGTAAAGTTAAACTGTTAGAATCACGCTTGTCGGTTTTAATATTCGTGATTAATAAGTAATGGAGTAGGGGTGAAACAAGGTGGGGATAGTTGACATGTTAACTGGCTGGTAGAATAGTGCAGAGGTATTACTACAATTAAAATGGTGGGAGGTTTCGGCCAATGAGTTAGCTGAACTAATTGGGCCAGCGGACTAGCACTGCTGGGTAGTTAGATAGTATAAAACGTCGTGTAACAGTCAGATTCAGAGAGTACAGACGTGAAGCCAAGCATCGTTCCGTGAAGTATCTCCGGTTGGCCAGTACCTGAACTGTGTGCTTTGAAGACAGAGTCCTTGCTAACGGACTGACTGAGCTCTAGAAAGAAAGGTCTGAGTGGGCTGACCTTTGAAAGCCCACGCTGCGCTATATTGATGTTCGCGCCTACCAGTAGGCGTGACCAATGGTAATATACCTTATTTTGTCAAGCATAATAGATCAGAGATAGAGAGAGACCCACAGCCTCATGGGAAGTCTAAAGAAACCCCAGCTGGCACTCGGCCACGAGTGGCCTGTGTTGTAGAATTATTTCCATAGTATGATTGAAGTAATATGGCACATTGTTGATGAAGTGAATAGTGATTGTGCATAAGATATTTGCAACTGCTTAAATTACCTACAAGCCGAAGAGTGCTTCTGTAGGCTTTGAACGTACTGGGCTCTCCTAATATTCAAGCCCATATAATTTATGGAGAGTTTGCCTGGCGACTGGCCAGTGGCGACTCAACTGTCACTTTAAATTGATATCTAGTTTCGTACTATTTGCTATAGATTGCAGTACCTCCATAGTTACATGAATATCATTGGTTAAGTTATTAATTAGAATTTATTGCTTTGAATATACCTCTATTGTCTTGTTTTGTTTATTAATATTTATGTAAACTATGGCCTGACCGGCCTGACATATATATATACGCTCTAGTTATTTAATGCTTTTCTTGAGTATTATTCATTGTATGTATGCATTCCTGATGACATTCGCACAGGATCAATGTTGTACTCTAAAATTTTAGAGTTATGATTGTTAATGTCTACATACTTAGAGGTAAGATTTAATCAGAGAGATATATACTTTTGGACGGAGCCTTAAGATTTTCATGAAGTTTGGTCCATCAAGGATAACCGTCCTGTAGGTTTTTTTTCGACTTTAGTACTAGTCTTAGTTATTACCTAGTTAAGTTAACCTTTCGAGCAATTTCTCGACTCATGCCTTCCCCTTACGATAATAATTTATATCGTTAAAATTGCAAATTTTAACTGGGGTGGGGGATGTGTCATGATTCGGATGTTATTAAAACTCACGCAGAGAGTGAGTTGTTTTTTTACCAGGGCCATGAGAAATTGGCTGGTGGCCTTGAACGGTCCTCGCCAATTATAGTTGGTGAGTAAATAAATGTAAAGTTAAACTGTTAGAATCACGCTTGTCGGTTTTAATATTCGTGATTAATAAGTAATGGAGTAGGGGTGAAACAAGGTGGGGATAGTTGACATGTTAACTGGCTGGTAGAATAGTGCAGAGGTATTACTACAATTAAAATGGTGGGAGGTTTCGGCCAATGAGTTAGCTGAACTAATTGGGCCAGCGGACTAGCACTGCTGGGTAGTTAGATAGTATAAAACGTCGTGTAACAGTCAGATTCAGAGAGTACAGACGTGAAGCCAAGCATCGTTCCGTGAAGTATCTCCGGTTGGCCAGTACCTGAACTGTGTGCTTTGAAGACTAGAGTCCTTGCTAACGGACTGACTGAGCTCTAGAAAGAAAGGTCTGAGTGGGCTGACCTTTGAAAGCCCACGCTGCGCTATATTGATGTTCGCGCCTACCAGTAGGCGTGACCAATGGTAATATACCTTATTTTGTCAAGCATAATAGATCAGAGATAGAGAGAGACCCACAGCCTCATGGGAAGTCTAAAGAAACCCCAGCTGGCACTCGGCCACGAGTGGCCTGTGTTGTAGAATTATTTCCATAGTATGATTGAAGTAATATGGCACATTGTTGATGAAGTGAATAGTGATTGTGCATAAGATATTTGCAACTGCTTAAATTACCTACAAGCCGAAGAGTGCTTCTGTAGGCTTTGAACGTACTGGGCTCTCCTAATATTCAAGCCCATATAATTTATGGAGAGTTTGCCTGGCGACTGGCCAGTGGCGACTCAACTGTCACTTTAAATTGATATCTAGTTTCGTACTATTTGCTATAGATTGCAGTACCTCCATAGTTACATGAATATCATTGGTTAAGTTATTAATTAGAATTTATTGCTTTGAATATACCTCTATTGTCTTGTTTTGTTTATTAATATTTATGTAAACTATGGCCTGACCGGCCTGACATATATATATACGCTCTAGTTATTTAATGGCTTTTCTTGTGTGGTTGTGTCCGAGTGTGAGTTAGCTGCCTCTCGTGCAGTCGTAACATCCCCAACACCCTAACTCTGCTCGTGACAAATACACCAGTCTGATTTCTTCGAAACTAAAATTTTTATTGACGAGTATGATTTGACCTTTACTTCTGTTTGTACCAGCGGAATAGAACATCTCTCCTCCCCATTCTTTCTTCCACTCCTCTCCCTGTTCATCTGTAACATGCGTTTCTTGTAAACATGCGATATCGTACTTTCTGCATTTTTAAAAAATAAATATACGTTTAATTTTTTTATTTAGGCCTCTGCAGTTCAGAGACAATACAAGCCTGGGGGTTTTTCTGAAAGCGTAGTCCTTTATCGGTCCTTGTCGTTTCCCGGTGGTCACACACGAGGGGGGTTCAAATTAGGTTTCCTTTCCCTGTTGGCTGTGCTCGCAGCCTTCTGTTTCCGCCTCCTAATGTCTCC
Source organism: Onchidella celtica (assembly GCA_963931925.1). Lineage (NCBI taxonomy): Eukaryota > Metazoa > Mollusca > Gastropoda > Systellommatophora > Onchidiidae > Onchidella > Onchidella celtica. Next base: position 72,233,418 of record OZ007569.1, read on the forward strand.
TCAATTTTTCATTTGGGGAATCAATTGTGTCGCCGGCTCTTTTGTTCTGTAGGCTGTGTGAGCGTTGTTGTCCTCGACACGACATACTCCGTGAGCGGTTTAACATCATTTGTTTTATGTTTGTTTGTTTACCTGTTCCTCGTTCACCTGTTCTGTCTTTTGTTTTTGGTCTACTGTTGTGTGTTCCCTGGCTAGTTGTATCTGCATAAGTAGGTGAGCGAATACTTGTGTTTGTTGTGTGCTTGTCTGAGTCGTGCTCTGTGTTTGGAATGTCATTGTGTGTCACTGATATGTTTTCCCCTTTGTCGTTGTCATCGTCAATTGGTGTCCTGTTAGTGTCACTATTCTTTGGATGTCGTCCTGGTCGGATCTGTTCCCTGTAATAAACCGTCCCTCTCCATATACCTATAGGGATGGAAACTTCTAAATTGATTGCAGGGATGTCTGTGTACATAAAGCGCCTGCCTGTTTTATACCCAGTCCACCCTCCGTTCTCGTCTCTATAGTGTTCCTCTTTTATTGCTGACCTTAGCACTACCCCTTTGACAGTTAACGCCTTCTCTATCTCCTCGTTACTTACTGACAGAGGTATACCTCCGATAATAATCTTCGTAGTGCTTCGTCCTGTATCCGAGAAAGCAAAGGGATTTCTTGCCAATAGTGACACCGATTGGCCCATGAAGATAATCCCTTGAGTAAGCAATTTTTGTCTAGCCCCCGCCCCTTTTACATAAATCCTCCATAAACCCCCAATCTTCTGAGCTCCCTCAATACCTTGAGGACCTGTCGTAGCCTCACAGGCTCTACACAAGTCTAGTCCCTTAATTAAACTACCATCTGGAGGGGCAATGGTTGAGTGCAAGATAAAGCACACCCCGCGCCCAGTTATATCCGCACTAGCCCCGCTCGCCGTGTTAGAATCCGCCATCTTGCACAGCTAAAATTTGATAAGTGAGCTGAGCACGACAAACAGAAGCGCAGAATTGGCAAAAAGAGCAGTCGAACGCTTTAGAGAAAATTCCACATATAACTAAGATCCACTTACCGGAATCCTCCTATGGAAACGATAACACAGAATCCCTCTGCACCTAGATATACTTCCAAATGTACAGAGCCAGTGTATCTGCCGGCTTTGACTTCAAAGCCGTCGCCGGAAGTCCAAATTTCCTTTCTTAACATAAGGACAAAATAAATTTATTCTGATTTTTTTTTTAGGCCTGCTTTCATCTTAGACTATAAAAATGTTGTATTTTGAAATGCAGGCGTGTACATAAACGTGTTATCTTATAATAATTATAACAACACAACCCGCTGGGTCACTCATTGAGTGAAAGATTCAGTGCATCTCTTTTTTAGAAACAGGATCTACATCGATTTTCTCGAAAACTGTCTCTATGATTCATTTGACTTTTTGCATGGGCTTGTATTTCACACTAAACCTAAGGCAACAGATTCTGTATGACTGTTAGGACATTGCCTGAATTTGAGTTGCTTCTCAGCACTTTGTAAAAACTGACAAGTAGACTGAATAATTGAAAAAAATAAACATTTCTACAGTACTAAACTTTGGGAAACACTACTAAGTATTTAACATTTATTTTGTGTACTTCAGTGCCTTGAGTATTGGTCGTTCAGCGAACGCAATTATTTTGTTTTTCCGTTCAAAGATGAATACAGTTTGTAGTGTTTCGCACAGTTTAGTTGTACTGTAGAACTGGTTTCTTCTTCATAATTAATTTTGGTCTACTTATTTTATTTTTTTTTAAAGTAGAAAGAAGCAAACTAACACAAAATTAGACTACCGTCTACAGTGGAAATTCAGCCAGTTGGGGAGCCCCTCTGAGGGCCAAGGCGGTTTGAAGGCCAGGCGAGGACACGAACAAGGCAACCCGAAAATATTTCCACCCTCTCTGGCCTAGGGTTCCCATTACACATGCTACGTACCCGGATATCCTAGTGAGCCCGGTGCTGTGTTATCGGACCATAGTCTCAGTGGTGTCACAGATCTCTACGCATTTTCATGGCTTTTTAGAATATTTACTTCAAATTTTATTCTGGACATTTGAAAAGATTAACCAGGAAGTCCTGTCGTGAGTATTGACTGTTTTCCAGTTCGGATATGTTAGTTAATTTAGAAAGGCCGGTGATTAGGTGACTGGGTGTCTAGTATCGTGTAACTTTGTGTATGAAATCCAGTGCCACCGAGTATGTTGTATATTGTATGTGAGGCAAGCTGTTAACAAAAGATTGCATGAAATTTGGAATTCCTGGCCTATTTAACTCTATGATTGACACGTAAAAAACTGGTGATAGTGTGACGATAAATATGGGAAGAAAGTGTTCAGTGTATGGCCCCCTTACCTGCGCCCTTTTCTAGGGAAGGGGAGTGTGGACCGGATATACTAAAATAGTTTAGGCCAAGTATAACCAAAGATACTGGATTGGTAAGATCAGACACTCCCTTCTTCGGGCTCTTAACCTTTTCCGAATGTCCTAGGTACAAATGTAGACAGAGGGGTATGTAAAAATGCATCTAAAATTAGCACAATTACACCCCAACCGTCAAATTTTCTGTATTCCTCAAATTACATATCAGCAATTTCTGGGTGTCATTAGAATCTTGTTCTGGGAAATTTTTTTTGTTTATTTGTGTTAACTTTTTAATACCCCTATCCGTACATCCTGGGTACAAAGGTAGACATACGTGTACTTCTCACATAAGGGATTATCTGTTTTCTCTTATGTGTACGCCCACGGTACAATTGTAAGAAGTCAGTGAATCTCTGTAATCTGTAATCAGATACTTTTACAAATGTTCTAATCCCCATGTGCCATCCACTGTGATGGGTAGGGTGTTATTGAAGTATCGACTACAGGTGATAAAGTAAATGATAATGAGTACTTGTACATTCCTAATTCTTCTTGTTCATGCATGGCGGTTCAAAGATTTCAGACTATAGCTTTTATAGGTTCTGTTGAGGTGGCTTTCTATCCGAACAGTGACCGTACCTTCAGAATAAGATTTTGGTAGTTTTCTGGACTCGAGATGACATTAGAGAGAGCAATGCAAATGACGTAATCGAAGAGGGAGAAATAGATATAAGGAAAAAATGACACTTGAGGTGGAAGAACAAAGCGCTGATCACGATTAAGGAGGCCTTTTATGGCAGTGAAACGCACTACTCTAAATGTTCCATCCTAATTAAGATGACCGGCCCTCAAAATGCCATATAGACCCTTTTAATTTACCGTTCTCCATATGACGTGATTTGCAAACAAAATGGCGACGTGCCCCACTTGTAGGGCGGAAGCGGTGGACAACGTTACGTGCCGGTTCTGGCATAAAAATGCATCTTTGCTTTGAATGTGCACATATTCAGATGCCATCATCAAGTCAAGTTGAGGTTTTTGCCCTACACTGTGCTTTTCGAAGCCGTGTGGCTCTCCGCAAACAACCGTAACGCGGGAGTGAAAAGGGTCTATAGCCATTAGTACACTCTTTTCCTTCTTACATTTCCTTTCTCATCGTTTAAAATAAAAATATTTTCAAATTCAAATATTGCCCCAGTGGATGATTGGCAGAAAGAATGAGAAATATATGGCATGTTCATGATAGCTGATGTTGTTGCCGATACCAATGATGATGGTAGGATAATCTGAAGCCACTGTGTCACCTGACAATTAAAGAAAATTAAGCCGGAAGGTGCCTATTACTAGGTCTAGTTGAACACAGATGTGTAATACCCATAACAGGAAAAAGCCAGCCTAATTTCTCCATCATGATTAGTAAGGATGGATCTGCTGACTGTAAGGAATGTATGTCTACAAAACTACCAAGACATACAGATCAACAAAAGCGGGTGTTATTTTTCCTTTATACAGCAGTATGTCTACAAAACTACCCAGGACCTACGGATCGGGGGTAAAGTAACGGCGTACGGAAAAGGTTAAAATACTGTTTACATCCGGTCACGGGCACCGCCCACTCTCGGTGCGCAAAGCCAGCGCTTCGCACAGTGGATTTGCAAAGAAAATAAGACACAACTCCGATCTGTTTCGCTTCCAGAGGCAGTTTCACTGTCAAAATATTTTTAAAATATGTAGTAAGCAATGAATAACGAACATTTCTATAAAGAAGAGCTAAAATGGACGTGCGAAGGAAGGAAAAAAGAGAGAAATCGATTTTCCACGAGATGGCATAGGCATAGATCTGATAATGTGCCTGCGGCTTCACCGGCCTCTCGCGACAAGCTATTTTTAGCCCAGCGTCTACGCCTGGGACTCGATTGCTGTTTGTACTGCTATGCGTCTCTGATGCAACGGTTGATGAGATTCTCGACGATGGTGTATTTTGCGTGAATTTGGAGATGAAAAAGAAGAGGAGGAAGAACGAAAAGAAGGAAACTCCAAGGCTAGTTTGTTATTTTTAAAGGAAAGTCCTCAAACTTTTTCAAAATCATTCACCAGATCTTATTCGCAGATTTGAATTTCTTGGTTTTGTAATGTGTACTTTGGAAAGGTTCCTCCCGCCTATCGGGGTCTGCGGCGGCGCAATGACTAGCAGCTGCGGTTACCAGTTGGAGACAATGGATTAAATCCGACCTGTGTTCAATCCCACGCCGTAGCTTTTTTCTTTTTTTTTAAACCCAGTACTGCGCGTTATTATAAATCATTTTTTTCCCTAAGGATTTTGCAAAATGGATGTCGTGGGGAAACTGATAATTACTACTGCGCTCCAGATTACTTCATTTGTTCCTGTTCACTTTATTTATTCCTGTTCAGTGAACGGGACAGTTGCTATTTAGAAATAAAAATGTACATCAAATTTTAAACATGTAAATGATTTCCTTTAGTCAGTGTGAAGCGGACAGCTCATCTCTCCCTAAGGTAATCTGGATCTATTCTGTTTACTGAAAATATTATTTCGAGGGTCTTCTGCTTCAGCTATTTGTCATGTTTTGTTTCTTATGCATGGACGAATTTTTTATTTGTTCTGTCTGACTTCGTCTGTGAGTTCACACCCGGTAATTTTAATTGGCTAATAATTCATCTAAAATTTTATTTTAAAAAAATGTAAAATCCAAGTCAGAATTCTATACTCTAGAGCAAAGCAACATTATCAGTGGGGGTAAATATCTGAAAAAAAGTAACAAAAAAAAAAGGCCACGTCTTGAGAGATTCGAACCCCACTTACCAACCTGGCAGGCTAGTTTACATAGCATGCCACCGGGGAATCTGAGTAAAAGCGTTACTAAGCAGGGTCTCTCTAATGCTATCTAGGGCACGATAACCGATAGGTATCTCTTAAAATGTTGCACCACATGAAACACCGTGCGTTACTCCGAATCGGGTCATCTTATCGAGTGAAGAGCCTAATTATTCAACAAGACAAGCCAGAATTGTGATCTAAAGGAGCTCTTCCTAAATATAAATCACAAAACCAAAAATCCATCTGCGAATAAGATTCTGATCTTATTCGAAGACGTCTGCGAATTAGATCCAGATTTTAACTGCAGACGTCTGCGAATAAGTATGGCCATTTTATAAAACAAATTACGCCATCGTTGTTTGCACTGCGAGTACAGTACACGGTACCGGTCGACTGGCCTCCGAGTGCTGTGCCTCTGTCGGCGCTTAATCAAGTTTACCAGATTCCCCCTTTTTTTTAAAGCCAAATTCCAGAAATTTTGTTGTTGTTTTTTTTAGGTATGGTTGGCATCAGCAAATTCATTTGGCTTTTTGGCTTTTTTCGATCCATACTGGAATCATCAACACAGAAACTACATATACTAATTACTATGCTTTTTCTGAAGCAGTTCCTATAGAGGAAATATGTTTTGGTCACTTACGTACATGTACCTACATGTGGGGGTTAGACACTCCAGTCATCTACTTTGTATCCACTTTCCACTTCTAAAGGTCTCCTTCACTATTTTGAACATCTGTTGTGTTTGATTCGATAATGATCTATGATATCTTGGACTGTATGGCTTTTAAAATCTGAACAAATGTCACGGAAACGCAATGATTTTCATGAGTCTTTATGTTTCCGAGCTTTACGGTTAGAAAGTGCTGATCTCATTCTAAGTTTGGCATTGCAAGTTAATTGCAACATGTACACATTCTTTCTTTCCATGTACATTATTGATTGGTGCTATTACTGGAAATACATTCAAATAGAAAGAAATCTCTAATTTATATATGCTAAGTTTATGACTGTTAGAGAGTGTGACAGTTGTGCCTTTTGGAGATATTTCAGTATCTGCACTCGTGACAATGGTATTCTGTGTGCTTTGTGATGGTTGCCGTACTGAATTACTTTTTACAACTCTAGAGGGTAAAAACGTCTGAGTCCAGTGACACATCTGTGTGTCTGAACGTTTTCTCTTGCGTGAACATGAACTGGTATTATTGCCGGTATATGAAAATGCATTCTGGCTGGTGCAAAGGGTTGTGCTCAAATGAGCAGAAACAAACCAGTAAATCAAAACTATTTCTCATAATTGGCCAGATCTTACAGCTAGACTTTTGGCCAGTCAAAACAGAAAAACTTTTAGGCCTAAAGCAGCCAGAACTGCGCATATTAGGCTTACTGCTCTAAGCTAAACTATCACAGTACCTAAAACAGGCCCGTGTAACTGTTGTAAAGTAATCAAAACCAAGTGATACCCTGGGGAGTTGTTAGAATTACATCCCTATTGACATATTTTCCTAAATTGGCGACGAAAATGGACAGCTTTATCTTGTGGCTGCCGACGTTGTACAAAATATGGAAGGCTGTGGTGCGAATTGTAGTGACATCGATGATATGCGAGCAAGTCGACAGACTGAATATGACGAATTGATTCGTCTATTTTCTGTGTCTCGGGTCATGTCACTTGTATAACCACAACAGAAAAAAAACAACAGTCTTTCATTATTCTCCTGGTGCCAATCGCGATTCTCACCAAACTCAAAAATCATTTTCCGCGTTGCACTGTTCCAAATTGCATGGGTAAATACATGTACTTATAAGCCATCAAGGGACGGCGAGGAGGGTATTTTTTGGGTTTCAAGTAACACCCCCACCCCCCCCCCCCCCCAAAAAAAAACCCAAACAAACCGGAAACCACCTCTCTCGTTTTACCTTGTATTAATTGTGAGGTTGTTGCATCTTCCTAGGGGACGATCAGTTTGTGAATATAAGACAATCATAACTTCATTGTCTCGCCATCCATCTGACCCTGTAGCCAAACTGAAAATTTACATAATTAAGTTTGTTCCAACAAAATTCCTGGTTTCATATCAAATAAATGGTGCAATATAAGCTGATCTGAAAATTATGGTAAATATGTACTTTTTTCGCCACCCTCAAACGTTTTGCTGTTTTTACTTTGCAAAGCATAATATCGCAAGCCGAGTTGACGGCAGCAACTGTTTTGTTGATTTTATAGATAACCACAAGCGAATACAAAACTGTCTAATATTAATGGCTGCAGGGACAGGAGACGTTTTATGATGAAACCAAGCTGGTACTATTTCGCCACCAGTTGAGGAAAATATGCCAATCATTAAAAGACACTGGCATTAAATTTTATTTAGGTCTGTCAATTTAATTTTTCGGTACAAAGTCAAAATTATCACTGTAGTAGCTACTCGTATAAGTGTCAATGTGATAAATAAAGACTGTTAAGATCATATCACGGAACCTTTAGGAAACTTAGGTTGGGGAAAAACACCCAAAGATAGATGTAGATGTATTTTCTTCACTTTATTTTAAGGCCAAATCTTTACAGCCCAGCGTTTCACACTAGGGCGGCATTTTATGAGGCCTTTTGTGACTCCATTGTTAGGAATCTCCCCAAGTTCTCCCACGCATTAGCAACTTTGCGTTTTAAAATGGCAGACTTGCAATCTGCACTGTCCACTGGTGCAACTTTCCAACATTTGAAGGGCTCCAAAATGCCGTGTTCCGTTTCGGAAGATGACAAAGGCCTGTATTTGCCATGGGGAAGCTCTAGAAAGTTTTCTTTTATGGAGGCTATTAAATATATGATATCGTACTAGATTTAGATCAAGATCTATTCATGCGTCTCAACCTCTTTGAATTCTTACAATTAGTTATCCTTTACGTATATTCTGTTTGTTTTCCTCTTGTTTTCTGGTTGTGGTTAGGAATTTGATGAGATCAAGGGCTGAGGATAAGGACCGGGATTAGGGATAACCGTAGGGACTAGCGCTAGTGCCTATATTCAGCTTGTCTCAAGGGACCAGTTATTGGTCGCGCGATAGCAGAGTTGGTACACTTACTTTAAAAGAACAGTAAACGGATTGTTATAATAAACAATACCCATTTTAACCAATTTAGCTTGACATTAGTTCATTTCTTTCCTAATGAGACACACATCTATTTTTCTCCTGTTGGAAAACTTCAGGTGTCACGAGGTGGGTGTGTGTTGTCGAGTTGATAACACGCACTGCCTCGCAACGATCAAACAAAACAAAAAAAAACAAAAACAGCAAAACATAACACGTTGCTTTTGACGAGCCTGCAGGGCCATATAATAACGATAAATTAATGAAGTACAAAATAAGTGAATACGAAATAGGTTTATCATACTATTGTGACTCTTATGACGGGGGTAAGGAAGGTGGTGAAATGACTCACCGTCTTTACTGACTATAGGTCCATTGCGAATGACGTCACAGAGTGTTTTTGTTTTGTACTTCCGACACCTAAAATGGCGGGTGGATCAGCTGACGAGTGTAACTTCGAGATATGTCTAAGCAGTTAAAATGCCTGCTGGTTGCATTGCAGTTGGCTGTTATGACAGGGGTGGAAAGGATGGATCCAAGCTGGTCAGATTCCCTACCATCCGTGTAAACAAGGGAGAGGAAGTGAAAGAATTGACCGAACATCTTTCATGTGCTTGAACACAAGTGCCATTGTTTACTACAGTGAACTTTTTCTTAGCTCGCCTCCGATTGGTTCGCGACGCCTGAAGTGCTCGCCGTGCAAATCAGCTAACAAATCAAAATCAATGCTACCATCGCCATGGTGAGGCGTTGGTCCTGACAGCTAAAATGGCCGATACCCGCAATGGGCCTATACTTCCAATCTTCATATAGGCCGTGGGACCAAACTTGTAGCTTGTCATTCCGTTACGCACCTGAGGGGATAAGCTGATTTTTTGCATGCAAGATCTTATGCATCTCCCCTTCACAAAAAACCAATGTTGTTATTTCAAGTCTTGCACATGTTTGTATAATTTGTATGTAAAGTTTGCCAATAAATGATAATTAATGATGCGAATTGAGTTTGCCATTTAAACAATGCTATTCTAATCAACCAATGGAATTGAGCCTTTCGCCGCGAAATCCAAAATGGCTGCCTCCATGATGGAATGCTGTATGCACACTAAGAAAGATGTAAATAACAATATAATTCAGGTTTTTTTTAAAAGTTGGATGAAATTTCGAGATTCATTAGGTTTGTGGTCATCTTTAGACACTACAGAAGGTTCATTAGCAAGGGTTTTCATTAAGAAGCATGATCTAGATCTAGAACTCATGCGCGCCAGGGCACTGCGCAGCAAGCTTGATATGGTTACTTTTTATGACCTGCACGGTACTATAACAGAATGGAGGCAAGATGGAGGATGAAAATGGCAGCAAGATGAAACAATGCATTTTCTATAAATTCATGAACCAAACTAATCAAAATAATAAAAACTTCCGTGCACATGTAAAATTGGGTTAGTATAGGTGGTCTAATAAAAAAGCCTTTTGCCAGTTTTGCGTTCAAAGGTGGAGAGTTTGTGAAACATATAATTATGTAAAACGAAACAAAAATGCAAAAATACAGATGTTACATAGCAATAAACATTGTTATTTTTTAAGAATAAGTTATTAATGTGCAAAGTTACGGATGACAACATTTGATTTTTAGTCAAAGATGGTTACTGGGAACATATTAAAACCATACCTAGATTTTCCCTAGGGGGTGCGTAACGAACTTTACTTTAGAGACTAGCTAGGATTTTGGTCCTACGGCCTAATACTTCTCCTACGATGGACAGCGTCCTACGGGCTAACAATGTTGTCCGCAGCCCTCGGCGACCCCTCATGTGCTAGTTTTTACTTCTCTTTGATGTCTTGCTGTGTGACGTGATTGTTTATTGTAGGCACACCGAGAACGTACGATAGCATTCATGTTGGAGTAGTTACGCTAAGTTGGCCTTGGAGTGACGCAATTCTGTGACGTGTCTAAGTGCGATTAGGTGGCCTTCGTGCATCCCGTAGTTTCTGGATTTCCCGTTCGTGAACGTTCTATTTGGATGTGTATATGAAGGATGGCAAGCGAGGGAGTGGGTGTGCAAGAGTCAGTTATTCCGCATGTGGGGAAGATCCAGCCATTCTGTGTGTACAAGATACAGTTATTCCGCATGTGGGCAAGATCCGGTCATTCTGTGTGTGCAAAATCCAATTTAAGTTTTTGTAGGTGGACCTGCGTTCCTTCCCCGCAGGTAGAAGTTGTGAGATATCCAGCGTTCATCTACAGTTATTAAAAATTAATGTTAATCGTTCATCGGATCCTGTTTTTATTTATTTCTACGACAGTTCGAGGCAGTTTTGTTTTTAAGGGGTAGCAGTTCAGATCACCTGACTCTCCCTATCATAACGTGCTGAAATTTACATCAACTGTTACAATGGGGTGATACTCATAATACTAATACAAAGGAGAATTATTAATACCATCCAAGCTACTGGACCTCAAGGCTCAGTCCAAGTGCAAAACTCTCAAATAACACTAGTAACGGCGTGTAGAGGACAGCTCGTCCTCCCAGGCAGTGCTCTCTGCTCACGGTTTAGCTTTGGGTACAATAGACTTGCTCTGTCACCCACCAAAAAAGTGGCAAATGGAGCATGTGGACTTTCTATTTCGTAACATGACATGGACTGCAATCTCTAACGCCAAGGTCCGTCGCTATTACGTGTTACATCTAACAGCTATGTCTTCATCCTCTGGCCTCTCTCAGGCGGGGAATGGCTGTCTCTCTCCGTGAGTGGATACTATCAATGTCACATGAGACTGAGTCCCTGTGCCAGCTCGGGACGTTTATAGGCTAAGCGGACTGCACAGAAAGTGTATAAAAATAGTTTCAACGCTCCGCACGCATTAGTGATGGTCAGCACTTAATCTAGACTCCTAATAATATAACAATTATCGTGAGCACGGAGTTTGTAACACGTGGGTCAAAATCGATCCGTGACATCAGGTTTGAAAAAATATAGATCTGTATGTTAATTCAAATACACTGAGAGTACCAAAAGAAAATTGAAGAGAAAAGCAAAAAACTTATTTAGGATAGGATCGATTTTGCTTTGGTGTCCATATTCAAAAAGAACATCATCACTATCGGCAACGGCGGCATTTTGGTCATATATTTGACCAATATCACCAGTGGGTCTCCATTGTAATATATTAGCTGTGTTCCCCGGCCCTGCCCGGGAAAAATCTGTTTATTACTTTCAGTTCTGGGTGATTGTGATGGATCTTCACCACCTTGTGCGCTCTTTTAGGTTTATTTTGTTGTAGTTGTCTGTTTGTTTGTTTCTTTGCTTTTAGATATGGGAGTGGCTACGTTTACGGCAACCTGTAACACTATAATTTGTGACCTTATTCTTACGGCACCCACAAACTGATGACGTAGACAACAATCAGTTGATGCTTTTGCGCGAATTACATTACCATTGATTAGACTCATACACAGTTACAGGGAGTCAAGAATAATACCTGTATCTTTTATAAAACTAACATACACATGTGATTAAGATGTATCGATTGTGGAATCAACAAATTATTATTGTGTAGATCTACACAAACACATACAATGTTCAGCAATATAGCGCTGTATGTTCGTCACAATAATAGCATGAGTGTAAACAGCTGCCCTCAGACAATATTTGATGTTGCTCTGCGAATACTAGCAACAGTCAGGCATTCTCCAGTAATTCTGATTTGACACTCATGTTATGATGTGCTGTGCATTCGAAGTAAAATACCACTAATTTTAAGTCTACTATAAAGACTGAGGCCAATGGATTACTGTATAGATCTACTGGTAATATACATGTCGTTCATGTTAATTTGTGTGCTGTCTTCTGCATAGTCTCTTCCAACTAATTTATAGCTGCCGTAGCCACCACTACTATTGATATAGTACAGCGATCACCAGTGCTAGACATAGTCTGCTGGCCTGTAGCTGCACTCGAGAGCCGTAACTATAATCATGTTTACGGCAGCCAGCTGATTGTGGTCTACGTCATCAGTATGTGGGTGCCGTAAGAATAATGGAAAAATAAAAGTTACGGCTGCCTTAAACTTAGCCACTCCGTTTAGATAAATCTTACGGCGCTACCTTTGTATGTGAAAGCCCCATGCACTCGCCAGCATTCATTCAGTCGCAGTACATATCTCTGTCCCTGCGGAATTATGCAAAACAAATAAATCTTCAAATTATGCGCATAATTATGCAAGCCAAAACCCCAAATTATGCAAAAATTATGCGACCTCTGGGTAAGTCCTATAATTTAACTATCTGACCAAAAAAAGGCTTGATAATAACACAACACCATTGAATTAAAACAAAAAGAACTGACTACCTCATAGATATACACTGCTGAACTAGAACGTGGCTCCGCCAGCTGCCTCTTTCCCTGCTTCCTGACGCGAGCCGGAATGGTCCGCATTGAAACCCCCTCTCAACATCGCAGTGTGGGCTGAGCGCTCGATGCTGGCCTAACCCAGCCAAAGTAACGGGTTGAAAAATAGCGGTGACTGTGGTGATTGATTAGTGACTTTAATTTGATTGTCATTGATTTTGTAACTTTAATTTGTTTGTAGTCACGCACATACCATTTCCGTACACTATGACATAAAATTGAATAAAATTCCTCGATAAAAAAAAAAAAAAAACAGACTGATTCAACCGACACAACTGACCACAACTACAATGTAAAGCCAATGGTGTTAATGTATGACACGTCGGTAGAGGATGGGGTAAGCCCAGAGGGAAGACAATGGGCGATGAAAATAGATAGATATATATAGAGAGAGAGATAGACAGATAAAGAGACAGATAGACAGACAGATAGAGAGACAAATAGAGAGACAGAGAGAGACAGAGAGAGACAGAGAGAAGGAAAGAGAGACAGAGAGAGAGAGAGAGAGAGAGACAGTTAGTGAAAGACTGTGAATCAGATTGTAGAGGCTGAAACTACGTTCCGCATCTGCGCTGTTGGTTGTCGCGAACATGGACCGGAGAGCAAGCTGTGCCAATGTAGGGACATCATGATAAACACCTTTCCAGAATAGCTGGAGATCTACCCCAGAAGGTGGCGTATTCCGTATTGCTGCAGGCCCCAAATCTTCTCTGTAGCACTGTAACTCACAAGCCGGTACCTCCATCAGCCATGGAACCCCTGGTAGTGTGAATGCATGTGAAGGCAACAGCACCAGTTTTGCTGGATTAAGAACTGCACATCACGCAGAAAAGGAAGTCCTGCTTGCACATCCACAGACATAATTATATTTATTTATCTTGGCAGCCACCAGTGAATAGACCTGGTTAAAAATGGATCTAGATCTATCTCGTATCTGAACACTATCGCAGGAATGCAGGTCTAAATAAGTACCGTAATATAAAAAAAAGAAAATTTCACAGATAAAGATTGTTAAGTTGATCGATATATGGAGGTACCGTAATGAGTCTATACTAGTAAACGAAGATCGATGATGAACGAATGTTAACGATCGGAAACTTGGATTGGGCTTCGAGTTTGAGATTGAGAACATAGAAAACTCGATAATCTATGACTAAGCCAAAGGGAAATCACTCCAGTTATAGTCGTCTTTTCGTAGGTTCGGAATATCGCAAAATATTAACTTCTAGGCCTAGACTGCAGCCCAAAACGAAAAAAAAAAAAAAATCCGGAAAAAAGTCGAGAATACGCGGCCGCGTTGCCGCTGACGGGAAAATACGCGGCCGCGGCGGGCACGTAATTCCGCGGGGACAGATATCTGAGCATCCATGGGCCGGTGGAAAAGAAAGGGTCTGGGGACCAAAATAATTATCGACACAAAATAAACTATAAAAAAAAACAACAACCGTTCCCTACTATTTCAAGTCTCCAAATCTAGAAAAGAACTTCGTGCAGGTTGAAAGGAAGGCACCTTAAAAAACTTCACGCCAATTCGAGCTGTATGAGCAGCGGTAGTCAAACTAACTTCTCATACCAAGAGTTAGCCGAGAGTAACTTTTGATGCCATTGCAGCTCCGAACACTGAACTCAATCATGTGCAGGTGGCGCCTAGTCTGATTTGATGTACTACCAGAAGTGCTAGAGTAGATTTATATGGGAAATACAATTACATTATTACTAACATAATAAATCGTTCTAGAACGAATATGGTTTTTGCAGAAACATTCACGCTGAAGATGAAGTGAGACAGTGTCTGTTTTATATGACGTTTTTTTTTTCTGAAGTGACAAAGTTTAAGAAGTGCGGAATTTTATTATATAACGAACAGTTTGATAAAAAAAAAAGTTGACAATTTTATTATAATTAGTTTTACTGAATTGCGTGTTTGGTGCCATTAATTTGTGTAGTATATTTCTTCTGACAACTATACCTTCACTGTAAAGACAAAGTGCTGTTGATTTAGGTGTTAAATCTGTAACAGCTCTCACGACGCTTTCTTCTCCCCTTGTCTTGAATTTGAACCACTAGAGACCCTCTGGTCAGTCATTTTGCAACGGTCAGAATGAAATGGCTTCACAGTACGTTTTTAACATGCCCTGTTTTATCTTCGCACCCCACAAGCTGTCAGGAAGACGTTCTGGACAGGCAGCACACAACTGCTGAAAACCTGCAAATCTTCTGCCATATCAACATGTCGAGGGGCTCAAGCTCAAATAGCTACTGGGTGGAAAAAGTGGAAGTGAAACATTATACGATAAACTCTGTGTTAATTCAAAGATGATTGCGGGGGCCAAACGTTCTTTCTAAACGTGCGATCTGTATTTAAAATTCTGTTTCCCGTAAATTAGTAATTCTGGTGCAAAGTCTAACACTAGAAGAAGAAACAATACAGACACATCGACTTCGTCCATTTCGCCTTACTACAAATTCGTTTTCATCTTCCCGTTCTTTGCGTCTGACAGCTGTTCATAACGAACGTTCGCTATGGGAATGCGTTTTTGGTCCAGAAACGCGCGACTAATTAAATTTCCATCAATCACATTTAGTGTATCTGCTGTCGTACCTTCAGAGATCTACTCTCAGGGACTAATTGATACCGGTACAAAATGATATATCTTTGCTAATAGAAGTCAGGATACTATGCGATAAGTCTCAGATCGGTAGCTGTTAGGAGTTATCGACTGTCAAAAAGTGTATGTTATATCTCTTTGCCAGTTCGGTTAGCTATACTCTGCTATCTTTACGAAATGGTTATGTGCTATCCGGACTGCCGATCATGCCATTAGGTGTTACCAAAACAAAACAAACAAACAAAAATCACGGTGGCGGCACCTGCAGATGGTTTTTGTAATTCTTAACCACAGTTGATGTTTAACCAATACCACTGAATTCAGTAGGTTTAATATGCAGATAACAATTGACAAAATTCAACAGAGCCTTTTCGTTGCCGTGGAGACATCACCACCTTGAATTTCAATGAGCAAAATCGATCAAATTTCAGATAGCATTATCAAAATATATTATAACAGTAATATTATAAATTATGATATTTTGATAGTAGCCTAATATAACAAGATGAATTTTGGTTTCCTTATACTAAAAGTACACGAGACCAGATGGCGAAGAGCTGAAACCATGTCACAGATGTGTGGTAGAGATGCAGACAAATTTATCCATACCAAACTTCGATTATTTTGTGGCTGTTGTTTCCCCAAAAAGCTACTCAGTCGCGATTGCTATCACCTCATTCCATAATCTAGACAAGTCCATGTGACATGATGCCACCAGCCCTCTCTCACACTGAAATAGCCCAAACATCTACATTTGCTAATTGAATAGATCCTTTTTCCCCCCTCTCCCACTCGCCCCCCTTCCCTCCACCCCAGCTGTGCATTTATTTGTCTCATCAAGTCTACCCCTAAATTTGAATAATCAGTACGTCAGTACTTATGATTGTTTTCTTCACTTACCACCTGTGATTTGTTCAGTAATTTTTGAAAATGTAGTTAGTGTAAATTTCCTGAACACAAAATAATGTTATCATTGTCTCACAGACTCTTCGCGGAAAAAAATGTACAAGAAACATCAATATGGCATTTGCTATGTCGTTGTCAAATCTTAAAATTCAAATTTATTCCAGTACTGAAAAGGACAAACGTGACATATTAGTTACTTAAATACCCCCCCCCCCTCCTTTTTCCCCCCTCTCCCACTCGCCCCCCTTCCCTCCACCCCCAAATGCCCAGTGGTCCATATTCGAAACTCTTCAAAAAAGTCCAAGTTTCTCTGTTTGGACCGCGTTCCAATGTATCAATAAAATATAGATAATTTCGTTTAACACTAGTTTTGTAAGTTTCATAGTGATGAACTGTGCAATCAATATCAGCTGGCACCTCGAGGGTTAGAGAACCATTCCCGCCAAGTAGAAATGTTTGGTCCGGTGGTTGTAAAGGTTCAACAGACCTGTTTAAATTACATGTAAAATAAAGTTCAGTTATTTTTGTTTAACTAAAACCAGAATTTAAAGAAAAAAAAATAAGCAAAAGAGCTGAGTCAAATCCTTATACCATTAGTGGACGTAACTGTCTCTATTCTGTGCAAGTTACGATGTACGGGTATGTGTTTCGGTATTACATAGACATAAAGGAAGAAATTACACCATTCTGAAATGGAGCTGACAGGAAACTGTAGCAGCTCATCTATCCATACAGACAATCAGTAGACTAACTCGAGCGTATCGCTCTGTACATTCGTGTTGTACGCTGAAATTATTTTATCCTCATACAGATAGAGACAGACAAAGAGAGAGTAGACAGAGGTAGAGAGAGAGAGAGAGAGAGAGAGAGAGAGAGAGAGAGAAGCAAAGAGCCCAATAAGAAAGTCAAGCTGTGACATGTTTTCAATGGGCCTGGAAAAGTTGCAGTGTAAAAATTTATTGCCCAGCCCTTTTCTCGAGAGGTTTTTGTGCAGTTTCAATAATTTCTTGCTGTGCTGTCTCTGGTTGGTTCTTCAATATTTCACGCTCCAACACGAATGAAAGCCGCGTCAAGTTTAAGTGCACATTTTATTCAATTATGTCCGTTAATGTTTCTGCCTACGGTTTTAGAAATAGATTATTTCTTACTTTCCTTTCCTTTCTTGCCTTAAAATGTCCCCAGAAATGATCTATTCAAACACCGTCCTCGGTCGTGAGAAACGATCTCGGCCACACTTTAACACGGTCAGAGCTTAGTAAACATTCAATACTTGCTTCTCTTGAGGGGGGAAATTTGGGGAGAAAAGTTCGACACGAGTGTAAACAAAAGGACAAAACGAGCATTAAAACCTCCTTTAGATCTACAGAGACACAAATATAAAATCTCCTTAGAAGTTTTCAGGCAACGCCTTTGGCTTAGAAAAGGCATGAAAACAAAATTCTGTCGCTATTGACTAACCGCGTTTGCATAATACTGGCATTCAGCAACAATATCAAAGGTCTACGAGCACCTGTGAGGTGATACAGTACACTCGAAAGGGTCTGGCCATAGGCCTGGCACCAGTTTTGCAAAACCGTCAAAAAACCCTGCACATGGAGGCGATTTCATGGAGCCGGGCCCGGGGTGCGATTTGGGGCCAGAAATTTAGGACTTGCCAATTGTTTGCTCCAGCCTGGGGTCTGAGGGAGAGGCGAAATAAAATACAGAGGAAAATAATCATTAAAGTTAAAATTTTGGTATTTTGACATCAAATTATTTATAAGCATCTAATTTATCATAGATTTGATACCAAACAACATACTCGCGAAATGGTTTTTAACAAGAAATTGCCAGTTTAAATTACTTTACGCGCCTCTGTTTCCGAATACAATTTCTGTATCACTCTATCTATAAGGTTTGAAAGGGAGAGTGGAGAACACGTTTTCTTTTATTTCGTTTGCTTGGATATCATCACTGGCAGTTCACTCCATTGATTGGAACGATTATATCGATTTGATTTAAGCGCCAGTTAAGGATGGCAATGCTGGTAATAGAAAAGGCAGAAAGTACTTGAGTTAATAGGGTAGTGCAGGAAGTACTTGAGTTAATAGGGTAGTGCAGGAAGTACTTGAGTTAATAGGGTAGTGCAGGAAGTACTTGAGTTAATAGGGTAGTGCAGGAAGTACTTGAGTTAATAGGGTAGTGCAGGAAGTACAGTATGCTCAGAGATATTGACATCATACAGAAAAGTATAGTAAAAGTAGACTTAAAGTACACTTACAGTTACACCACAAGAGATTGTTAATAAAAAGTAGTGAAGATATATTATCTTCTGTAGATAAGGATCTTTTAAGGAAGAAGATGCACGTTACAACCTAGTGAAACCATTTCGTCAGTAGAGTGCATTACTTTCGGCCAGCGTAGTAGATTTTAGATCAGTGTAGAGCATAATGTAATTTAATATGTGATGTGATGCAATGATTAGCTTGTATATTGTTCAAATCCACAAAAAATGATGGCACTTATAAATTGCTCTGTACGTCTCTGGAATGATCAGACTGAAAGCTTGAGGTGATATGCACATTGAAAGTTTTAGGTCTTCAAACGACCTCCCTGTGGCAAGGAACCTCAATGTGGCTGTCAATCGGCTATCAAAGGGATTAAAAGGTCAAAGTCCCATGCAGGTCTCTTTATTCGTACTTAAATAGTTGTGAAAGTCACTAGGGTAGAGCCTCAATTCATTGAGCAAATTAGCGTGGGTGAAAGTATCTCGATCACGAAGCCATTGTTTTGTTCAACAAGTCCTTTTTTTTTTTCGCGCTCGATTTTATTATTTTTTTTCTTTATCAAAGAATGAACAATTACTTCACAAAGACCCTTTTTGTTTTTCGGTCGTCATTCCGTTTATGAAAAAAAGTCTAGAATACTCAGTCTATAAGCTGAAGTAACTGAGCGGCTAGCCAGGGCAGGAATAATATGAATGACGCGAAAAATATCCCCGGCTGTGGCTGCAGCGTGTAGGTGAAAAAAAAATCCACAGGACAGGGTTGAGGCGCGGTGCTGACCCCCATTCATTGGCACTTGCGTGTGTAGGACCCTTCATCAATTACCAAATAGCTGTCGGCCGCGATCAGTAAGGCCTCAGTCGATCGTCAAACAATCATGGCTGTGAATCCAATTTATCAACTGTCCTGTCTGTATGGTTGTCTGGGGCAGCGTCGTCTGTGACTATGGAGACAAATGTGAGAGTGGCAGTCTCTCTCGCATATGTCACATTTATGCACTGTCTCTGGTCTGTGGGAGCTGATGCGCTTCTTTCTTCGGGCCCTCTTCTTCGTCTCGGCATTCATCAGCTCCTTCTCCGCCAACCTGAGGTGCTGGTTCAGGGTGCCTCTCCATCCTGCCCCGTCAACAGTAAGGTCCTCCTAGGACGATTGACTTCAAGTCCGTCTTACAGACATCTTTGTAACGGAGTAGTGGGCCGCCAGTGAATCTTCTCCCGGACGTCAGTTCTCCATAGAATAATAATGATAATAATAAATAGAATTTTTATAGCGCATTTCTAATAAAATTATTACTCAATACGCTATACACTGCATCAATGATTCATGCATAAACTTTCCAGATCTCATACTAAAACACGCATTCTCGTAGATACACACGCCCAGTTACACACACACAGACGCCCTTAGTCATATAGCACTAGCTTATATAATCAATCATATCATCAAAGTACAGAATAGAATTTTGAAAATTTAACAGTTTCCGAGGAAAAGGTGATGTTTTACGCTTTTCTTAAAGCTTTCAAGATTCGGTGATTCACGAATATTCAAGGGTATCTGGTTCCAGACAAAAAGTCCAAAATAATTGAAGGATCTATGGTCTATAGTTTTATAGTTTTTAGATGGGATTCTTAAGAATGCTTTGTCACTTGGTGACGTCTTTTGGGATGCGACCATCCCCGCATTCGCAGGACGTGTCCCAGCCAGCGCAGTCTCCGCTGCTTGAGCAGGGTGGTCATGCTCGGGTGGCCGGCGCGGGCATACGTTGTAGCTGCCTTCCCGATCGTTTAATCAATCTAGATCTCCAGGGAGAAGTCGGTGATGGTAAACCCAAGGTAGGTGAACTGGTGGACAACGTCAAGTTCATAGTGGTAGATGGTGATGACTGGAGGTGCTGTCTTATCCTGTCCTAAGTCGTTTGACTTCTTCAGACTGATGGTTGTTCCATAGCCTTTGCAGGCTTGAGAAGAGCGGTCCGACAAAGCTTGCAATTCCTGCTGGGTGTGAGCCGCCACTGCTGCATCATTAGCAAATAACATGTCTCTGATAAGAGTTTGGCGAACCTTTGACTAGGCTCTGAGGCGAGCGAGGTTGAATAGCCTGCCATCTGATCTGGTCCTAAGGTAGACCCTCTCTGTTGCTGTGCCAAAGGCGTGCTTCAGGAGCAGGGCAAAGAAGACGCCACTGCGGATGTCAAAAGGCTCAGAGGAGCTGTCGCTGAACTGCACTGTCCCTTTCATGTTAGTGTGGAAGGATTCAATCGTGCTCTGCAGTTTTGGTGGGCAGCCGGTTTTTGAAAGAAGCTTGAATAGACCATCTGTGCTGACAAGGTCAAACGCCTTGGTAAGATCGGTGAAGGCAATGTACAAGGCATCTGCTGTTCTCTGCACTTCTTCTATAGTTGGCCAAGGGAGAAGATCATACCTATTGTTGACTTTCCAGAGCTGAAGACGTACTGTGATTCAGGATAGATGCGATCTGCGAGCTTCTGCAGGCGGGTCGGTATGACCCTTGCAAACACTTTGCCAACAGTGCTGAGAAGGGAGATGACTCTGTAGTTGTTGCTTTCCTTTCTCTCGCCTTTGTTCTTGTAGAGAGTGATGATCTTGGCGTCCCTCGTGTCTTGTGGCACAGCTCTTTCTTGCCAGCATTGACGGAGAATTTCGTGCAGAGGATGCAGTAGGGTGGTCTTGAAGTGCTTGGCCAGGTCTGGAGGGATCCCATCATTACCTGGGGCTTTGCCGGGGCCAAATTATCAATGGCCTTGCTGAGCTTCTCCAAGATCGGCTTTGTGTCTAAATCGTCTGTGTTTGGCAGGCACTTGATAACGTCAAGGGCGGAGGGGGACACAATGTTCTCTCTGGAGTAAAGGCCAGGGTAGTGTTCTACCCATCTCTCCGTTTGCTGGCTTTTGTCAGTAATAAGATCTGCTGTACAAGATATGAGGGGGGAGGGGGAGGGGGTCTTGCTCTGTGTTTGTCCAAGTGCTTTCTTGATGCCATCGTACATTCCTCTTATGTTTCCTGTTATGGCAGCCGTCTGGATGTCCTTACTAAGCTCTGTCCAGTACTCACAAGCGCAACGCCTAGCCGTCTGCTGAACCTTGCTCCTAGCAACCCTGAGAATCTGCAGGTTCCTCTCGGTGATCGATTGTACTCAGCAAGGGTGACAAGCTTGACTTCAACGACCGGAGTCACTTCAGTCTACTTGGCTTCAAGCCAGTCATGTGTTTTGGGGGTTTTCTTTCCAAAGGTCGCGAAAGTGATGCGGTGCGTGGTGTTCCGCAGCGTTTAACACTTCTCAGAAGCGGAGTCTCCGGACTGCGAGGCGCCAAGTTCGCTCACAAAGGTCTCTGCAAACTGCTTCACGAGGTCTGGCTGCGATATCTTGCTGACATCAGTACGTGGGTTCCACTGTTGCCTCACGTGATGAAACTTCTTTGGCTGTAACCTGATTTTACAACATACTAAGGAGTGGGTCTCTGTCACAGTTTGCGCTATGATAGGAGCGTGTGAAGAGAACATTCCTGATGGCGCTACCTCTGATCAGAATGAGATAGAGTTGGTGCCAGTACTTTGAGCGTGGGTGTCTCCAGGAAACCTTGTGCTGAGGGTCCGTTAGGAAGAAGGAATTTGTGATACACAGATCACGGCAGGTGCAAAACTCCAGCAGCAGTTGTCCGTTCTCGTTCATTTTGCCCACTCCAAAATGGCCAAGACAGGAGGGCCATGAATCGTAATCAGCACCTACTCTGGCATTGAAATCTCCCAGAAAGACAACTGTTGATTGTTGGGGATGTCGCTGATGATGGCGACGGGGCTCTCGTAGAACTCATCCTCTTGTATCTGGGGTGGCAGACAGTGTCGGAGCGTACACGCTTAAAACTGAAAGGCCTAAGGGCCGGGATGACACCCACCATAAAACCAAGAAAATCTAAATGGCCAGCCTAAACAATATGCTAATTCAATGCAAATGCAGAGGCCTTAGGGAAAATCTACCAGAACTGAAGCGGCTGATGACTATACATCCGCCAGGTGCAGTTTGCCTGCCAGAAACAAAATTACCACCCAATACCCCGCTTACAATCAGAAACAACACAGCCTACCGCTGCCATGCCCGAGGTACCAACTGGCTAAGCTAATTAACTACCAACCTCCATGCTGTAACTGTAAGGCTCACAGCTAGTAAACCTTTATGCCCTGTATGCCCTTTTCTAAAACCGACCTTACAGATCTCATAGAACAACTTCCTCCCCTTTGTATTATATTGGGAGATTTTAACGTACACAGTCCCGTCTGGGGCAGCTTCACGGCCAACCTCCGCGGTAAAGTTGTGGAGAAGCTCCTTTCAGAGACAGACATTTTACTTCTAAATGACAAAACTCCATCTATCTTCACCAATCTACAGGCAGCCTAACCAATATGGACCTCCAATTTGTCCATCCGACACCGTCCTCAGATTAATGTCTGTCCTGAACAATCTTCATGGATCATATCACTTCCCGATCTGTCTCACACTCAACCAACCACAGCCAGCAGTCCAGCCGACCCGGTTTAACCTTGTCCGAGCCGACTGGGCAGAGCTTGACCTGAAATGCAAGCAGACAATCAAGTACTCCCAACACAGTGGACACAGTCGAGCAGTTCCAGGAGTTTCTCCTGGAGATGGCTCAGACTTGTATCCCCAAGACCTCTGCAATTCCACGTAAAGACAAACCCTGGTTCACAGAGGACTACCGGCGGGCCATTGAGGCCCGCATAACAGCCTTCCGTGAACTTAAACGCAACCCAAAGCCCCAGAACATGACGAAGTATAACCAGTAAAGAGCGAAAGCCCGTGGGATGATCAGGGAAAGCAAGAGAAACGCATGGAGTTCCATGGAAAGAAACACTTTATATTCCAGATCAATAATTGCATCCCACTTAGGAAAATTTGGAAAATGATAAAAAAAAATTTGAGGCCATGCTACCACCTCTAGTATCGGACAGCTAAAAAAAAAAAACAGGATGGCTCTCTTGCGAAAGATATAAATGATGTCTTAAACGAATTAACTTCATCATTTGCGGCTAACTCTCCAGCGATCGTTACTGGGCCTCCTTCCAAAATGTCAAAACCAAAGCTCGAAAAAACGTCCTTTGATTTCTCCACCCTAAATTCCCTCTCCTACAATGAAACTTTTATAACTGAAGAACTGAAATCCAGTCTGAACGAGGCCAGTCACACAGCACCTGGCCCCGACTAGATACATATCGAAATTCTAAAACACCTCCTCCCAGCCCCAACAATCTCACTCTACTGCTTACTAAACCTATTCAACCAAATCTGGACATCCGGAGCTTCTCCTCCATCCTGGAGGAAGGCTAACATTGTTCCCATGCCAAAACCCGGCAAAGATCACTCGGAACCCAAAAAATACCGTCCCATTGCTCTCACCAGCTGCCTTTGCAAGCTGTTGGAGCGAATGGTGACCAAATGTCTCAACTGGATACTGGAAAGCAGCCAGTCCCTCTCCCCTTTTCAATGCGAAATCCGTGCAAAGTGATCCACAACGGACCATCTCGTCCGTCTAGCATGGTTACCAGATAGAAATTTTAAGTTTAAGCCAAACAATGCCAGACAAAAGCAAAAAAAAAAAAAGCCAAAGTTCAGTACAGTTTTCATGCTGACGTCATACGAAAAGCTCCAGAACCAGGTTAATATCACCCTCCCTACTAGAGTGAGTATTTGGCTTAAATCTTGTCAGCTATGATTTTTTTATCAAAGCATTTCTGGTGATGCAATGAAAACCTTTGCAACATTTTTTAGAAAGCAACAGTTCTGCCCCGATTCTCACAATAGCATCAACATGATTCGGCTGCACTCTGTTTTTAATCTTAGTTTTTATTGAGGATACATGAGAAATATCCTCTTAAGTACAACATTGCTGATTGGGTTTATTAGTCAAACAAAGACAAAGGTGGCTCTTTATGTGCTTCATGGTGAAGTAAATTAATCCAGAAACACAGTGTGAAGAAAGCCCTAAGATGGATGACAGTCTTTCAAAATATAGTAGCAGTTTAAAAAATAAAAACCATAGATTCCAGTTGGCTCTTTCTTGAGAATTAGCTGCAGAAATCTTGGCATATACACATGTATACAACGGACCAAAAACATATTTCCTCGATAGGAAGTATTTTAGGAAAAGCATAGTAAGCAGTTTTTCTGCAGATAATTTTAGTATATATCGGAAAAAGCCAGAAAAAAAGCCAAAAAGCCAAATGAATTTTCTGATGCCACCATATCTCACCATCATCATTTACCCTGTCTGGAACAGACATTGGCGATCATGGCTCTCCACTCGGATCTGTCATCAGCCAACCTCTTGAGTTGTTGTGACGTTTATTTGTTGTCCATGAATTAAGACTTTCAGTGAAAGTTTTTGACTGACTACACCTACTTTTCTTGCCTGGGATCGTCCCCGTGACTGCCAGATGTTCGAGGCTCCTGAGGCGACAGATGTGCCCTAGAAATTTCAGTCTTATTGTTTTAAGTAATGATCTTTTCAGATTAAAGTCTCTCAAGACTGACTCATCTGGCTTTTTCTCCATCCATGATATTCTCAATATTGTTCTAACAAACCACATCTCTGCTGCTTCTAGTTTCCTCTCTATTTCTTTGTTCGTTGTCCAACATTCACAGCCATATAAAAGCACTGACCACACATATGTTTTCAAGACTGATTTTAGTGGTCCTTGATATATTTCTGTTCATTAATGTTCGTCTCATTTTTTGGGAATGAATCTTTGGCCGTTATCATTCTTTTCCTTATCTCAATTATGCTCCTACCATCTGATGTTATCAAATAGCCTAGATATTTGAATTTTGTAACTTGTTTGGCTTGCTCTCCTTTGCTGACCAGATTACATTTCGGGTTGATTGGTTTCTTGGAGACTACCATACATTCTGTCTTTTTCACGTTGAGAGACAATCCCATTTTTCACTTTCTATAACAACTGCGTCCAAAGGTCTCTGCTATTGTGTTCCGATTCTGCCAATCGGAACAACCATATATAAAAAAGCCACGTTTCTGGAATTTGCCTCTTAAAAAGCCAATCTGGTAAGCCTGCCGTCTAGAAACCTTTATCTTAGAAGCTCTAGGATTTAAGTAGTACGTAGTTTTTTTTGTTTTTCTTTTTACCCGGAAAAAGCCTTCGACACGACCTGGAGGCACGGTATGCTGAGAGATCTTCATGGTTTTGGACTAAGGGGCAACCTATCGGTCTTTGTCCGGAATTTCCTTAGTGACCGTTCCTCCCAGGTGAAGGTGAACTCCACCCTCTCTGATTCATTTGGCCAAACGCAGGGAGTCCCCAAGGGCTCTATTCTATCTCCCACCCTGTTTAATATTAAAATAAATTCAATTACTGAAACACTTTTACAAAACATTGACTACTCCTTGAACATAGACAACTTTCTCGTCTGCTACAGGGGCCCCAGGGTAGACGGAATAGAGCGGAAACACCATTCAAAGGTGGGGAGATACAAACTGCTTTAAATCCCCCCCCCCCCCCCAGAAAACCGTCGCCGTCCACTTTAATAATTAATTAAAGAAAATTTCACAAAGAGACACGGACCTCTTCTTTCACGGAAATCAACGAATTCATGTGAGAGGCGAGACCAGATTTCTAGGATTTATATTCGACAAATAATTTACTTTTATCCCTAATGTAAAAGACCTTAAATTCTCCTATCAAAAAGCTCTTAACGTCATAAAGACCATCCCAGGAATTGAGTAGGGTGCGAATTGAGTACGCATACTACGCTCATATCGCTCCCTCATCAGATCCAAACTAGATTACTGTAACATCGTCTATGGATCAGCTAAACCGTCATGCCTGAAAATGCTAGACCCTGTGCACCACCAAGGGCTATGTCTTGCTCTGGGTGCTTTCCGCACTTCTCCAGTCGAAAGTCTTTGTGTGGAGGCCATTAAGATCTTTGGTGGAGGCAAACGAAGCGTCCTTGTCCGACAGAAGAGGTAAACTCTCTTCAGTACGGATTAAATTTGTCTTCTCACCCAGACAATCCTGCTTACAATTTAGTTTTCGATCAAAGATACATTCAAAATTTTGAATCTTTTGATGGTGTCACCTTTTATTTTTGCCTTTGGGTTTGGTTTTTGCTGGCAAATGCCGAAATTCAACCGTGTGAGGTGGAAACTGACCCATTTCCTGCCATCCCACCATGGCTAATACATAAACCAAACACTATTTTACATCTCGCGGCATGTCCCAAGAACAACACCATACCAGAAACTTGCAAGCAGATGTTTGGAGAGGTGGTGAGTAAACATCCTAACCACAGGCCTCTCTACACAGACAGCTCTACACAGACAGCTCTAAAGACCATGACTCGGTAGGAGTCGCCTCATTCTCAAGTGCAGATGGCAAAACCCAATGCCTCAGCCTCAAACCCCAAAGCCTCCGTCTTTACCCCTGAGGTTCAAGCAATCAACTTGGCTTTAAATCTTCTATCCGATTCCCCAATAGGACGCTTCGTTCTTTTCTGATTCTCTGTCCTACCTCCAGACTTTAAAAAAGCCAAAGATGAAAATCCATGAGATCAATAACCTATTACAACGTCTTCACACACTGTCCAATAGGAAATAATAAATATAAAATTGTTCTCTGTTGGATCCCTGGGCACATTGACATTAAGGGTGATGAAACAGCAGACACGCTGGCCAAAGAAACATTGAAACGTCCACCACAACACCTAAAACACCACACTCTGACTGTAAACCAGGTATTAACAATTTCATTCAATCGAGATTGCAGGAAAGATGGGACCAACAAACATCAGATTAACTACACTCTGTCCAAGATGAATTTGGACAGTGGACCCATGTCTCTTAACAAAATCGGAGAAATGAAATTGCTCTTAGCCGACTCCGTCTGGGTCATACCCACCTCACACAGTTTTTGGCTGGCGGTGGGGGGGGGGGGGCGAGATCCCGACGAATATGTGGCATGCAATTGGCAATATCAATAAAACACATTTTAGCTGAATGTGTAGACTTCGTGCATATCCGAAGGAGACACTATAGTGCCTGCGGTTCCATTATTTTCTGACGTGGACCCACATTGCATCTTGCCATTTCTGAAAGAGGTCGAACTCTACAAGTTGATTTAACAGACTTTTATCATACAAAATTCATGGACATACGTTTCCACTACGGGCCTTTTCCCGTTAGACCACTTTTATCTGATCTTATCTACAGGCAACTGAGGGCTGAGTTGTCGGCCGCGATCATATTACATGTGTCAATAATAGCATGATTGAATTCAAAACCTTTTCACCAGTTTAATTTTGTCAACGAAACCATCTCAGAGTGGGCGGAAACCGGCATGAAATCTCTTTTATTGCCGGACATGTTCACTCTTGCACGAAGTTTTTTTTTTTTTTTTTATCTCAGATATCGGGCTTAAATATTGGTCCAATTGCACATTTTCCGAACAAGTAGTAACATGAAATGTCTAGGGCCTTTATATTTTAAGTGCACTTTTTGATTGTTTGTTTTGTGTAGTCAAGTCGACCATATTGTGTTCTAAATGACGAAGTGGCGCCAGTTTTTCCTCAATAACTCTCAAACGGACGGACAGAATTCATTCTAGTTTTGCAAACCCGGCCCTGCATATATCAGTCTATCTTAATGAAGAACAACAACAAAAACAGCAATAACAAATAAACAAACTATTGCTTGGCGTGTTTTATGCGTTTTCAAAGCAAGGCATTTTGTTTCTCTCTTCAAAACAACAACAGAAACGCAAAACATTCTTCTACTAAAACATACTAACCTCAGAGAGAGGTGTCGGGTGGGGGATGCATGCAAAATTGGAACAATTTCTGTCTAGCTCTCTCAGCATTTAGAATAAAAACTCGCATATTTCTTGGGGAGCATACTACAACAAAATTCTCGCTTGTTTATTAATCCTTGGACAGAATCAATTCTTCCAATCAAAATGCTTTCCAGTTGCCTGCCCCATCTGATGATTAGTCCAGTTTGAAGACAGGGCGATTGTTTATGACCCATTCACTTTTTACTTTCATTATAAGATAGTAAAAGTTTTCGGCTAACATTTCTGGTGTCTCATTAAATGGTATATCTGATCCACCTTTGATCCCCTTCTCTCAGCACTGATGATCTCCGCCAATGTTCTTTATAACGCCACCCGGACTCACCGCCGTTTGATTTTTTAAAATACATTTTTAATTTCTGTACAACCGGATCTTTGCAAAGAATAGAGGATGTCTAAACACATAATATTTTGTATTTGAAGGCCCTATTTGTATATTTCTTTGATCCCATTTGGGAAATTTGACTTGGTGTCATTGCAACCCAATCAACTGGAGCAGACATGTTGTAGCCACAGTGCACATATTTATTTTTTTTGGAATGGGGTTGGAGGGGGGGGGGGGAGATTAATTTTCTTTTATTTTACCCTGGCAGTACTAGGTGGCAATTGCTCAACAATGAGAAGAAATTCATAGAGCTATAGAACTACCAAATGTCTTGTGATAACCCACAGACATTTGTCTAGTCGGCAGAACCTGATATTAAACTAACGGCTTTCAGGGCGTAATATTTTCACAATCTCTGCCTGCCATTCATGCGCCTTTTTTTTTTTTTTTATCCGTTCGTTGGAAAGTAAATTGCCGCTTGAACGATCTCCGCACACGAAAGCCATTTTAACAGCCAGGGATTATTCAAAGTGTGAAGAAATGCAAAACCGTTTTTGTAAAGAAATGAAAAGAAGTGAGAAATTTCACCCGCAGCGGGAGATTAATTCAGGTTTTACATCCTGGGCGCCTGAATTTTCTTATTTAGATTATCTGCCCTCGAGTCCCCCAGCGTTGGTCAAATACAGTCTTCATGTGCGCTAAGACGCCCTCAATTTGCTGGGTGTCCTGTGACAAAACGCCTTTAACGTTCCTCAAGAAAAACACACACGAATCATGCCACTGGGCCTCAAAATTAGCCCTAAACAACTTCTCTGGGCGCCACTAAACCCACGAGATTCAGTGAATATATTTGGTATCGAGACCTTTATTAATTTTGTATGTTGCCCACATGTCTTGGTCAAGGTAACAGGCCTGAGACATCCCATTTCCTTCTATACGAGCATACGATATCAGTATACTGTTGGCACTGCCATAGTAAAACGTAGTAGTCGGCGTGTCACACATCCCCCTCACCCCGCCCACCTTCTAAAATTGTTCTGTCCAAAATCTCCGGTTCTGCGTGTTGCTTTATAAGTAATACGGTCACAGAATTTCATAATGAATTACCCAATCATGGTTGTTTATACAGATATAATATCGATCCAGCAGCTGTTTTTTTTTCCTTTGAACTAAAGCATAACATTCAGTACTTGTTAATTGCACCTGTGGAAGTTTAAGAAATATGTCTTTTTTTTAAACTAACTATCTTTTTCGACTCATGCTTTTTCATCCAAATTAACAGTTTTAACTCGTAGACCCTAGGAACTGTGACAGCCTGTTCTGTGATTGGGAAATGGCATGCCACTTTATTGATGACGTTGATTCTGAGGTTTATAGAACTGATTATAAAACAACGGAGTTTATTAGGTGTTGCGTTTGTATTTTTTGTATTTTGTATTTTGTATACTTCTTTTATTTTATTTGGGAAATTTGGCTTAGTGTCATTGCAGTCTAGTTACAACTGGAGCAGACACGTCGTCGCCAGAGTGCAGCGGCGATGAGCGGGTTTTGATTTTTGGGGAGTGGGAAGGGTGGAGGTAGTGGTAGGGATAAGCCTGTTAAGCCTGCTCTTCTAGATTTCCAACCGCCGAGGTATCTTTAACGTGGGCATAGTGCACTCGGACCCTCCGAGTTTTTCGTCCTTATCCGAGAAGACTAGGTGCTCGACCCTACCTACCATAGGGGCAGGGACAGGAAAATATGAGAATAATCCCAAAGTTCCAACATACCTGCACCTACCGGGACTAACGTTTTACATGTATTGGCATAATGAGAGGCGAAATTGGAGTTTAGTTTCTCGCACTAGTCACAGTGAGATTTTGGTTTTGAATATACGAAATTCTGAGGGAAGGTAAAAAAAAAAAAAAAACCAACATTGCGCACAAGTTTATCTTTATTCTCTCACTGCTCTCTCTCGTCAAGTTATTCACAGATAATTTGTCTTGACTCTTCAACCAGCTCCGACTTCCGACTTGCGTTGTAGCCATTTTAGTACACCTGTACACAGCCTCCAAAAGCGGTTGCAAAGATGATATGAAATCGCAGCGGCTTAACTTCAAACATATTACACGCTGGGGGGGGGGGGGGTGCATGATCCGATTTAATACTAGGGCATGTTGCATAAGGGCGTCTGTCTGCAGGTTTATCATCAGGGAAAAACTAGGAGAAAGTGATCGACTTTGTTGTTGGTCGTTGTCTTTGTTTGATGTGGTAATTAGAGAGATGTGTTGTTTTGGGTAAGCCGCTTTTCGGTACATGTATGTACTCTACGAGCTGGAAATCAAATCTCTTGATAAAGGTGTGCTAAGAAAGCTAAAATCATAGTACGTGGGACCTTTACATGGTAGACGAGGGAGAAGGCAATGCCTTGATACGTGTGGTTAGTACATTAAGTGCCTGGCTAAAAAAATAATTTGTTCACGTGAAAGGTCTGACTTGGGGACAAAGGGTTAACACGTGTATTGAACGGCATGTAAATGCAGAAAGTTATTGATTATGGGTCTTCTATTTACCAAAAGAACTTACTGAATCTCATCACAAGTATTTTATCCCAATATCATAGGCGTCAGTTACGATTTATCCACCATTACTGTTGTTATTGGTCCGAAAGGAAACAAGATACACGACGTCGTGTTCACAAGGACCCGATCGACCCAACCGCCGAGGTTATCGGCAACACGCTAACAATCGGCTGATTGGCCACTGGCCACCTCCGCACAGGGCATTACGTGGACGAGTTCACTCAACGCTGGACGAGGGTTAAAATTTCAGTCTGGCAACTCCGCCCTGTCCTGGCCATCGGATCGGCTACCTAGCCTGTACTTCTGAACGCCTAGGCCGTAGCCTTCCGCTTTCATTCTTTTCTCCTACCTGTTCGGTACATGTCGGGGTAGCGAGATTCACTGCATGCGGGGAATTTACCTCTTATGAGGAATTCCAACAATGTATGAAGGAACTGGTGGAGACATCTTTTGCAAACTACAACATTAAAATTCCGACAAGGCCGAGAAGGCAAGTACCCAGCGGAGTTGTACTGACGGTGCTGTGCCAAAAACATTAAGGCTAAAGCGCATGGAGGCGACCGTGCATAGATTCATTGGAAAAATATAAACATTGGCCATGCATAAAAACGCCACTGTTTTTATGTTTTATAAAAACGCCATACAGCTCCTTACCGTGCTTAATTCCGCTGTACTGTACACAATTAGTGACCGAGCCTAAAAACGCTGCAGTACTCTACACAGTCCACGAAATATCATAAAAACCACAGAAAAACTGGGGTCGCAGCAGGGCTATAAGCAAAGTCAAAATTGGGCAAAAAGAAAAGGTTGTATGTTGCGAAGCCCAGCGTGAGAAATAAAACCCAAACAATACAAAGCAAACTAAAGAGAAGACAAAAAATACACAAATATTCGGCTTTCGCCTTTGTCAAGTGAAAAAAACAATAAAAGACTTCAACAGGAACGAAGTGAACCGCATTTTGACAATTCCAGTTTTCCTGCTCAAGATGAATCTGCTAAAGTACATCATGTACATGTACTTGGTAGGTCATAAGAAGTAATTGATCTGGTCATCCTATGGCTTCAGAGAATTAGATCTTTATTTTGGGAGGTGTCGCTGCCATTGGCATTTATGCCTCCTTTTTCTTGTTCATTTTCTTGTTTTCTGTCGTGGTCCTGTTCTTGGCTTTAATAGCCCTCAAAAGGGCTCCTTTATGGGTATCTTCTGCTTTTCTTGGTTGTTTCTTGTGGTTGGCGCCAGAACTTGGCCATATCCTATGGCTTCAGCTTCTTTGATTGTGTTTTTATAAGAATCTTTCAGCTGCCATTTAAACATTATCGTTACCTGACTTTGTGCACATGGCAGTCAAATAGGACATACATTGTACACATAATTGTTTTCCTTGTAAACTTCACAGCGTTCATACAATATCTTGAAAACTAATTTCAAGGACTCATTAAGGACTTCCTAAGGGCTCACAGCAAAAAAAATTAAGGACCTGTGACTAAGAATTATTACATATCTGCAGCACCCCAGAAAACAAAAACAAAATTAAGTGCTTCGTACAAGAAACATTACAACTATACAAGCAGTGTGCAGCACTCAAATGAAACATGATACATGTACATGTATATGTATTTCTGTACTCAGAGTTCAAGAATAGTAAATTCACTTTGAAAAGTTCAGTTATTTCAGGTCCATTAAACGGTTCAATTCAATTTCTCTAGTAACTGTAATTTTTCTCAAGTCTGTTGACAGGATAAATGAAGTCCATTCCACCTGACAGGTGCTCCTTCAAAGGTTCCGTGAAATCAAATTCAAGAACAATACCAAAAATAAAGGTTAATTTCTCCTGGCAGAGGCTGCTTCAAAGCTCCTTACTTACAGCAACGCTATTAGTATTAACACTATAAATTACAGTTCAGTCCTTGTACCATAATGAAGCCTACTATTAGTACCAACATTATGACATGCAGTTCAGTCCTCCCTCAAAAGTATGAAATCAAGCAGTTTAGCCCTGTTAACTGATCAGTGCGCACCAAAATTTCTTGCATTAAGACGAGGCCTACCATTTCTGCTGAGCTTGGCTACCAACCGTTGTGCAAACACATTATTGTGTATCAAAGTACCAATTATCAAGTGCGCACTCGGAAACTGAATCTCAAATTTTTCACTTGAAACACAAATTTTAAGGGCTTTCACGTCATTTTCAGAATTTAAGGAACTTTCAAGTGCTTATTTTTTTCCTTTATGAAAATTAAGGACTTTAAGGACTTTTAAGGACCTGTGTGAACCCTGACTTCAAGGCTACTCAAGAGGCCAACGAACGTAAGCTCCATCTGACAGTCCTTTGAAAACATTAAGTATCTTATCTCACCGTTTTTACACTGTGGAGAAATTGGACCGGTCAGACTAAAAGATGTTTGTATCAGTTTCATTAATGCTTCCCTCCATGCTGGACTGAATAAAGATGACAAGGTGTGTTACTGCACTGCAAGGGAACCGTGGACTTCCTTGTTATCTTCACATGTTCTACAAGTCTGAGTTGATGACCCTCAATACAGAATTAACGACAAATCAAAATATGATTAAGATGAAGATCCTCTGAACATAACAATCTGTTGGATATTGTACAGAAGAACTTTTGGGACAAATCTTGTGTGCAGAAATCCTGACTTTCCATTGGTAAAGCGGCATAAAAGTACATGTACATTGTCGCGGATCGGGATTTTGGGGAATACAGCTCAAGAGGTCCGCTTCCCAATCACACGAGCACAAAAAAAAACAATAAACAACTTTCACTCTAAAAACTAAATAAACCAATTTGACTAGCAGACTGCAAAGTTTATATAACTAACAAACTCAAAGATAAAATATACAATAGATAATGAATACAATGGCAACTGGAAATGCTCAACTAAGCTGAGGAGCAACTATGAAGTATTTAAGGCAATGTAATATGTAGTTAATATCTAAGTCACAATAAATTTACATTCAAAGGAATCCGCGCACGAGGGCGACGGATCCTGTAAGGTTTAAAGTTCTGCTATCTCTCTTTCTACATATTAAACATATTCATATTCCATCTCTGCCAGGCGCGCCCTGGTGTGGTTCACACGTGGTCGCGGGAATTGCGTGTGGTCTGGCAGTACTGGTCAACAGTCTACATGTGTAGCTGGCTGTAAATTCAGCATGGAATTAAACATCTTTAGCTCACCATTCGGCCCTCACGACAATGTGAGGGCTGTTGATATTAGCGCTGTGGGTTTAATGCTCAAACAAGTAGGCTTGGGCTCAGGAGCGTAGATTTCTGACAATGCTCCATTACTGTATATTATATCAGCTCAATCGCTGCGTTTCTATGTCCTCTCATCTGGCTGAGAGCTCGCCGTCCACCCCGTAGATGGATTGTCTACATGTGGCCCAGAACTAAGTTCTGTATGGCCTTAAATACTGGACTGCATCTGCAGCTTACCGTCTAATTCCTGGATTGTGATTGGTGCAACCACTTCTAGCTCAGCTGCCGAACTGAGTTATTTTAAGTAACAGCCCTACGCAACGACCTTGGGTCGACATCAAAGGTCGAATTACTCAAGACAACAAAATGTAATTTTATAACAATAAATTCTTAACATGTTCAAAACTCCGAGCTTTTACTCTGGATCACGGATTTTCTGCAAGTCAACAGACGTCTCAATGAAATTTAATTCCTACTCACCCCTTCCCTCTCTACTAAACCTAGTTCAAAACACGAGATATAAAAAGTGCTCAGTCACGCACACCTACGCTGTCCATCTATCCTTCCCCACCTTCTGTCTATCTATCAGGGAAAAAACTGTTCAAAACAAATTGTTTCCGAGACCAGCTCAAGGCCAAGTTATGCTGGCTCGTACAATAATTACGTTTCTAAAAATTATTCACTGCTCTCACAAAAATTTACTCAGTATAAACATTTATGAATTAAATCTGCTCTTGACATACATGCTTACTGTACATGCTTACAAGTGTAAATCGCAATAGAATGATGGACAAATGCCTACAATGTCAGAGATTGGTAGCCCAGCCCGTGAAGCTGCCAAGGTGCCAGCCAAGCTCTTGAAGTTACCAAGATGCTAACCAAGCCCTTGAAGTTACCAAGGTGCTAGCCAAGCCCTTGAAGTTACCAAGGTGCTAGCCAAGCGAGTGAAATGAGCTTTGAATAGTGACGTAACCTACCAATGCCAGCAAGGTAAAGTATTGTTTGGATCCAGCTGGAAATACTGTACTATCCTTGCTGAGACTGACAGCTTGTGGCTTTTGGTGGCTGATCAGTAACTTAGTACATGTACTCGTAATAGGATAATGTACATGAAGTATATGCAGTTCTTTTGTTCTTTCCTTTCACTCTAACCCTTAAAAGCTTGGGTTTAGAAAATTTTGTGAACTTCCTACATATACATTGTATGTTTATTATATGTACATGTATATTACAACTTTACTGCAGTCCATTGATGATGTGAATTCAAGTTTTTGTTGAAGTGGTAACAGAATACTGCTCACCTATTCGATTTATCTACATAAGTTCACTGCACAGCTATTTATCCACCTATTACTCCGCCTTTGTGTGTACTCGTACATGGTGTATATTATTTTATCCTGTCAGTGCAGTGTCTCCAGTTTGTTTGATTAATCTCTTCTCCAGCACTGACCTCTGTCAGAGAAACAAAGAGGAATGATTAGTTGGGAGATACATCCTAAGGTAGACCGAGATGATCAAAAATGTCTTTTCATTGAGTGATTGTCAGCGATAGCTGGCAATTTTTTCGCCAACTGCTGCCAGGCATGTCGTGAACATTTTGTGGCCGTTGACTTGATATTAGCCCGGGCAGTGGTGAACGATTTTAGTGAATTTTTTGGTGACTGGGCCTTATATGATCCGATGACCAGTGCATTTAATGAGTGATCGAGTCTTATACAATATGGTCACAACTGATGTGGGACAGTGGTCAGAACTTGATGGCCACCCATTAACAAATTAGTGGAATTCTAGATCAAATGAATTTTAAGAACAGCCATGAAATTTCAAGTCCAAGAAGCCACTTTTAGCAGAGTTACAAGAATCTGAAGTTGCTGTTAGGTTGTTTAAGATAAAATCAAATGACCTATGCACGAGTTAAACAATTTAGAAAAACTGAGGATGGAAAATGACAAATATTTCATTTAAAAAAAAAAAATTCTGGTGTACAGGCGTGGAGCAGGGATCTAACTGAGCTTATACATACACATCTGACTTTGACAGTTTCCGACTTGTTTGTCCCTTCCTGGCAAAATATGCTGACAACAATGAGGTTATGTACTGTAGCTCCCATGAGGGGCGTGTGCTTATTTTGCTCTTTTATCTTTTAATTTCCTCTAGCCTGGCTCGGAACTCCTCTTCGAGTTTTCGCAACTGTGCCTCTGTCGCTGCTCTTCCTTTCCAACCGACTCCTTGCGCGGGATAAGCCGAGCTCTACCAATCCTGTGAATATCTCCATGGCGGTAGTGGGTATAGGGGCATTAAGACCGATGCCTGTAGCTAAAAACCCAACTGAGGTATTACCCAACCCTATATTGCATAATTTATACTGACTGTCTCTGAAGTTCGGGCTAAAGCGTCCCTGAATTTTTTATTCTGATTCAGGAGAGCCTCTCGCGTTCTCTTCTCGAGCATTAACCCCGTTTGGAAAGCGCGAACCTGTCGCCTGGCAGATCTAGGTAAAGCTCAGACATCGTGGGTAAAGCTTAGGGATCGTTAACTGGTAGGGCTTCTATTTAATTAAGTATTTAAGTATTCATTTTTCAGGTCTTGCGGCACAGCACCTTCGTCTATATATGAAACTCTCTGAATGAGAATGTTCGGGTAGACATGGATGTTTTGCAAAGACAGTTTCTCTTCATAATCGATGTAGGCGTCTTTGCTGGTAAGCATGGGTTTGTGCAAGTGTGCAGGGGTGCCATCTGTTTTTTCCTTAGGGGTTCGAATGGCGATCCCTAACCGCGCCCTCTCTGCAGATTCATCCCATCGGAGAATGAGTCCCTTAACAACAAACAAAGGTTTGTTGGGTACAGTCCCGAAAACCACAATAAACAAGAGCGTAGAACCAGGTGGTACCTCTCCAATTACCTCAGTGGGAAACTCCGGCACAAGCTTGAGAGTGGCGCGACCAGACTTTTTCATGGTAGAAACTACATCTATGATTGGACAGGTGTCGAAGACAAATGTCCTTTTTCGATGGGATGAGAGCAGCTAGATCACCCCCCTGGTTCTGCCATTTCCTCAGCTGGCGCTTCGGCCCTGTGAGAGTAATAGGGTTTCTTTGCCTGAAGTCTAGAAGCCACTCTGGATGGAGATATCCCGTGAATGGGAGGAAATTCCGCCCGCTCGTAAACACCAAAATCTGCTAGCCGAAATACGGAAATGCCTTCCCCAGCCGTTACACTGTCGAAGCTGGGCAGTCCATTAGTAAGAGTCTACCATTGCGTAGGTGCAATGTTAATCGAATGTAATCACAGCCTAATTTATGCCCGTTTGAATCTAAAACATCGAGTGTGAGCTGCGAAAGGTTAGAAGAGGTTAATCTCTTGTGCTCGAGATGAGTTGGTGCCCAGATTCTTCCACAGCCACAAGTTTCATTTGTAACGGGGACTAAACGAAGCAGGGTCGATGGAAGGCCGTTTATAATGTTTTTTACTAGTGGAGAGCTCCTTGAGGTGGACGAAGAGCTCTCGATAGACAACCAATTGATTGGGTTTGTCAGCAAACCAAGGCGTGTGTCTGGGGATAGCCACCTTTTTGGAGAATCTAAGCGTCTTACTGAGTATGGGGGAGAGAACTCTATAGATTTTGTCTCAGAGAACACTCGCAAATAACCAGAAGGTTGATGTAACTCCACAGATATCCCGTGCCGTTTGAGGACCTCGTCAAGGCTACAGACATTATATTAGCCGCCTGAACCTAATCGTAATTACCACAGATGACCAGACGAGGAAGACCGGCCTGGCCAAGCCGGGGGTGCAGGGGAGCCCGGCCCAGTCAAGCCGGCCAGCGAGGATGAGGGGAAAGCGCCTTGCGTCCGCCAGGGCCCCTCTTCCACATCAGAGTAGCCCGCCACTTCGGATTCGAAGAGCCATGAGGAGGAAAAAACAGCCCTAATCGTGGATGGTGTTCCCATCGGACTAGCAGCGCAATGGCTTTTCGGCTAGCCTCGTGCGGGCTGCTACGAGCAGCAACCCCCCAACAGCAGTGAGAAGCCCACACATATCCCCCGAGCCAATTGGCAGTCTTCGATAGCAAGCTCAAGAGCCAAGAAACAATAGAGCCAAGAATGCCTGGGAGGGCAGAGCCCGCCTTTCCAGCCAGCTTTGCCAGGGCCCGCCCAAGGCCTTGCAAATGCTTTTTCACCCATTCTTTGAGCCCCCCCCCCCCACCTTAGTCTGAAGGCGGAGTTGGATGAGTAACACACCCCCCCCCCCCCAAATCCCGTCAGGGCGAGGACTAGCGTAATGATCGCCATTCCGATTGCAGTGAGAATAGACGCGATCGTGATCCCCTGCTCGCGGAAGAGGGTGCATATGCGCTCAGCCAGGGAAGTGTCCTCGTGAAGGATGCAGCTGATAGTCTCCCGCATACGGTTAATCTGAGAACGGAGGGCCCGTCTACTCACTGCAGGGGCCTCAAGGCGGGAGGCTCTTTCATTCTGCAGGTCACGCAGGCGTTCGGCAATGCGGCATCTAGTGAACTCGTCGATAGCCCCATCGGAAAGGTCGGCTTCGTCCAGCTTGGGTTTCTCCAGGCCAATGTGCTCATCCAGCTCTGTGAGCCTGGCACGGTTGTTGGTGTGCTCGCCTCGGAAAGCCTGCAGGGCCCGGTCGAGGCCTCAGAACTCCCGGAGATTGATCGGGGGGGGGGGGAATCGTCCCAAGGGCCTCATCGATATTGGCCTTGGTCAAGGTGATTTCCATCCTGCTAATGGAACCTGAGGCCTCCTTCGCAGTCTGCCCTAGGCCTTGAAGCGCAACAGTATCGTTGGCAGCAGCTGCCTGTTGCAATTTTCTCTGCAAGTAAGCACTTTTGAGATCGTCGCATGGGTTGCATGCGAATATATTAGAGCTCGGAGGTTAGTGGCCCATGCCGTGCGTTACGTGCCAGCAGCAACTAAAAGCTTTTTGCAAAGCAACATGCAGATGGACTAAATCCTGGATGAACTGCTGGAAGCTGAGGCTGTCCAAGAGAAACAGAAGGGGCTGTTGGAAGAACGGACAGATACGCGTGTTGTCGCCTCTAGGATTCTCACACTAAAGCGCCCTCGTCTTGAGTTAATTACATAGCGCTTCTCGCATTTAACAATAATCTAGATCTCAAATAACATTACACTTAAATCTTTCCAATATCCAATCCGGTATAGATGAGATGACACGAAGCGATAGCAGTTAATTTAATGCGCCGTTTCCGTACGCAAGCCATGCACACGTCAAGTGTCAGTCATCTCGGTATATAGTCACATCTGGTATTACGTTAGATGGTCCACGAAACGCGGAAAACCATAGTCATAATCGGTTGTATAAAAAACAACACCACACTTCTCCAAAACTTAAAACGCGACCACGCAGTGTCCTCTGTTACCACTGCAAAATATCTCAAAACGCGACCACGCAGTGTCCTCTGTTACCACTGCAAAATATCTCAAAACGCGAACACGCAGTGTCCTCCGTTACCACTGCTAAATATCTCAAAACGCGACCACTCCCTTCCTTACATAACCGGTCGGTCTTACATTGCCCGTCGGTCTTACACTGCCTGCGGCCTTACACTGCCCATAGGTCTTACACTGCATCTCCGCGCCTTACACTGCCTGCGGCCTTACACTGCCCTGAGGCCTTACACTGCCCTGTGGGGCTTACAATGCCTGAAAGAAGGTTCAACAATAACTCGCGAATACGCAGTGTACTACGTTAGCACTGCCAAACATCTCTCAAATAATCGAAAAATACCAATAGCATCCATCCCATGAGGCAATCTCATTGCTCTACTCGGGTCGACGACATACGCAGACGTCTAAAAAAAAGTATCCTCAATATATATAATTCACATAGCTCTTATATTGATATCACCTCGACACTGATACTGACTCTTCCCCTGAGACAATTTATTGCTCCTTCGGGCGGCGGCATCAGCCGACAATAAAACCAATACTCACTACCGAGGTCGGTATAAATTAATAATTAGCAAGAACTGGCAGTGTACTCACTGCACGGATTCCAACAATTAAATAATAGTTGTCACTTAAACAGTGTTGTCACTCTACAGGACAGGAGGGTTAATTCTTAATAACTGTTCCCTCTCACCAAGCCAAGTTACCTCTAAAAATCACTGAACGTGTCAAAACACGTGAATCAATGGAAGTATGTAATCAAAAAAAAAAAATAAGTAACCAAGAAAGATAAATACGATATAACGAATGTATAAAAAGGTAATACATTACAAACAAGACGCTAGAGTAACAGAACGAACGATAAATTACAATAAGACGCTAGACTAACAGAAAGCACGAACGACAACAGACCCGACTAACCTGAAACTATCTACAAAAAGGTAAGAAAAAGAACAGGAGAGACGTCTTCCTAAAAATACGAGGAAGATAGAACGCTAACAATCTATACGAATAACAGGTCCCTACAGAACTATTCAAGGCAAAGCAAATCTCCTATCCGTTTTAAACGCCATCTAGATCTGCTAGTCTGGCAAAAAGAGGTATGCTGAGTCTCGATCCCTTCCAACCACCCGCGTATCTAATATAAACACAAAAGAAAAAATAATGCCTGTCAAAAGTAGGGGAGCTGGAACGACGAACCCCTCAAACGAAGACTAATACAGATGGTTCACTTAACTGGGTGAAATGGACTGGCTCTTTCCCTTGGTCCACAGCGCTGGTCTTGTCTTTTCCTGCTGCTAGCTGTCAGTCCCTCGTAGTGGTCCCAGGATCAATGACGAGAGGACATGCCAGACATGTGGGGGAGAA
Source organism: Onchidella celtica (assembly GCA_963931925.1). NCBI lineage: Eukaryota > Metazoa > Mollusca > Gastropoda > Systellommatophora > Onchidiidae > Onchidella > Onchidella celtica. The sequence goes on from OZ007569.1 coordinate 72,274,698, forward strand.
ACAAAAAAAATTAGCAGTATACAAAACTATAAACTATAAAAATGACAAATAACAGTGGAGTTTAGTGGTATCCCTGCAGATGTTGACGGGGTCCTCTTCAGATGATGGTGGTGTCCTCTAGATGTCACAACGAACGGTAGGGTGTCCTCTAGATGTCAGAGGGTGACGGGTCGTCTTCCAGATGTCAGTGGGGTCCCCTCCAGATGTCAGTTCAGGGTGAGGGTGTCCTCTCCAGATGTCAGTGGGGTCCCCTCCAGATGTCACGAGCAGAGTTAGGGTCTTGGGGATGTTACGACTGCACGAGAGGCAGCTAACTCACACTCGGACACAACCACACAAGAAAAGTATTAAATAACTAGAGCCTATATATGTCAGGCCGGTTAGGCCATATCTTACATAAATATTAATAAACAAAACAAGACAATAGAGGTATATTCAAAGCAATAAATTCTAATTACTAACTTAATCTATGATATTCATGTAACTATGGTTAAGTGACAGTTGAGTCGCCACTGGCCAGTCGCCAGGCAAACTCTGTAAAACATATGGGCGTGAATGTCAGGAGAGCCCAGTACGTTCAAAGCCTACAGAAGCACACTTCGGCTTGTAGGTAATTCAGCAGTGGCAAAAGACTATATATATATATATATATATGCACAATCACTATTCACTTCATCAACAATGTGCCATATTACTTCAATCATACTATGGAAATAATTCTATAACACAGGCCACTCGTGGTCGAGTGCCAGCTGGGGTTTCTTTAGACTTCCTATGAGGCTGTGGGTCTCTCTCTATCTCTGATCTATTATGCTTGACAAAGTAAGGTATATTACCATTGGTCACGCCTATTGGTAGGCGCGAACATCAATATAGCGCAGCGTGGGCTTTCAAAGGTCAGCCCACTCAGACCTTTCTTTCTAGAGCTCAGTCAGTCCGTTAGCAAGGACTCTAGTCTTCAAAGCACACAGTTCAGGTACTGGCCAACCGGAGATACTTCACGGAACGATGCCTGGCTTCACGTCTGTACTCCCTGAATCTGAACGTTACACGATGTTTTATACTATCTAACTACCCAGCAGTGCTAGTCCGCTGGCCTAATTAGTTCAGCTATCTCATTGGCCGAAACCTCCCACCATTTTAATTGTAGTAATACCTCTGCACTATTCTACCAGCCAGTTAACGTGCAAAACTTGTCTAGTCATAATTAACAATGTCAACTATCCCCACCTTGTTTCACCCCTACTCCATTACTTATTAATCACGAACATTAAAACCCACAAGCGTGAATCTAACAGTTTAACTTTACATTTATTCTCTCACCAACTATAATTGGCGAGGACCGTTCAAGGCCACCAGCCAATTTCTCATGGCCCTGGTAAAAACAACAACAACTCACTCTCTGCGTGAGTTTTAATAACATCCGAATCATGACAAGGGAACATTAATGCTATACCAACTTATTTTATACCTTTCCTCGAAGCCACAAATGCCTGGGCATACTATAGAATGTCTAGATATTACAAAAACCACAGTAAAAAGCTGTTGGAACCTCGTTAAAAAAAATAAAATAATAAGAAGCTGTAGTTGGGGAGCAACAGTCTAATTACAAAAGCAAATAGATCTAGAGATAAAAAAAACTGAGTTGTATTCACTACTCAGCTAAGACTTTCTATAATTGTAGAATACTACGGCCCCATAACAACCAAAGCCTTTCAGGTGAGTATTAACGAGTTTCCACCAGCCGACCGACAAAATGTGGATATGAATGCCTTCCTTTATTGATTGTACCCCCTGCTGAACATGGTAGTTAAAAAATAAAAAACGTTTCAAACAAAGATTCAAGGATATGCGTTGTACATTTCGGGACCAATAGACAAACAATTTAATTATTTCACTCTTTCAACTTCCCCCCCCCCCCCCCACCTCTCCTCCTCACCCTCTCACCCCGGCCAGAAAGTGTCGAGATAACAGACTTTTTTGTGTGTGTTCTTTCCCGTCAAACCTGCACCAATAAACTTTATCGATGGTCTCTCCCACAATAAGTTGTGGCGTTCGCTTATTAATTTCCTGGTGCGATTAACTCCAGACTAACTTCTCATATTTTCTTCTACATTTCAATGTGACTGGCGGAAATAATCCTTGTTAAATTATCATGAAAACTTTATTTTTCTATCAAGTGCAACAGACTAGGCAGTGGCCTTAGTGTCTACACATTCTGCTTTTGACTGACCTCTAGTGACGCCGTGGATCAGACAATTTTGACAACCAAACACACGCACACAAGCACATGACAAAGAGGGAGAGAGAGAGAGAGAGAGAGAATGACTGTGTGTGTGTATAAGAAGAAAATTAACCTAACTCTCTCTCACTTTTTCATGTACTCTGAGAACACTCACCAACCCACGCAGACATTTCCC